>CM035173.1:76481202-76578495 GCA_020205615.1 Panax quinquefolius | reverse complement strand
TCTTTGTTGAGTGCAGGATGATTCACCATTAAATTGGAACTCATCCTTGCTCCAACTAATCATGTTAACCTCTTCTTATTTATGTTGAGGAAGAGGGTTGTCTTGCAGATGAGGTTGATCTGGTTTGGTAACCACGATCTTGTCATTGTCTATTAAATCTTGGATCTTGTGTTTCAAGGCCCAACAATCTTGAGTATCTTGTCCAAGTGGCCCGAAATGATAAGCACACTTCCGAGTAGCATTGAAACCCCTCCCATTAGGGTTTGCTGGTGGAAGAAGATGCGTGATTTTCTTCTGAGTAGTTAGAAGAGTAAGAATATTCTCGAGTGAATCCCCTAAGGGGGTGAATGTTCGAGGGTGCTTTGCTTCTCCACTTTTAGGCAATGGAGGGTTTGAAGACTGTGCTTAAAAAGGGGAGTAGTTTCTCCTCTGTATAGGCATATTCTGATTGCCTTTTTGACCTTGTAGTATCAAAGAAACATCCTCCTCTTTTTTTATGGACCCTCTAGGGTTTGTTTCCATAAGTTCCGGACTGGATGTGCTGAACAACTGCTTTAAAAGTGGCTAGGTCTTGAATCTTTCCTGAGTTTAATCCCATCTCAGACATCTCTCCGTGTTTGATCATTTCAGAAAATGGTTTGCCAATACCTGCTAAGACTCTCTCATAGAAAGGAGCTTCTTGTATGTCTATGAAGGTCATAACCATTTCTGATTCTGTCATGGAAGGAATAACTTAGCGTGAAGCGCCTCCACCTTTGAGCGTACTCTTTGAAAGACTTCGTTGAATTTGTTTCTTGACTTTGGTAATCGTCTACCCGGTCGGGAGCCATTTGAGATGGAAGCTATCTTGAGTAAGGAATGCATGAGCTAGCTATTCGGCTATGGATCTTTGAGGTTGTCTAATATGGTATACCATGAGCAGGCTTCTCGGTGGACTCTTACGGAGCGACTACATTACGAGCTTCTAGTCCTCTGCATAAGATCCAAGTTCTCAATAAACACCTTCAAATGTGTGTAAGGATCCCCAATCAAAGTCATACTTTTCAAAGTCGAGTTTTGAACTTCTGCGGATAATGAACACTAGGGAATATGCAAAGGTCGACATATGAAACACTCCCGTGTGCTCAATCCCTTTAAGAGAGCGGATGGTTTCTTCCATTTGAAGGACCTTCTTCACGATATCACACATATCGGGATCTCCTTTGAGATGGGTGTTTCGGGGTCTTTGTTGGTCGTATCCAGCGAGGTTACGGATTTGTTTTATCAAACCTTGTGCTCCTCCTTGTTAGGAGGATTACGTATGTGTAGGCATCTTTGAGCCTTGAGTAGGTGATGCAATTACGTAAGCAAAAGCGACCGAATCTGTAATTTGTTTACTTAATCCTTCTAATTCTTCTCGAGAAATGGGATTAGGACCGGTGAGGAAGAAGACATGATTGGTTGTAGGCAAATGGCCTTTTTTGGATTTTGAAGCGAGTAACATGCCCAATTATTCCTCCTACAAAAAACTTATGTAGTTTAGTCTTAGGGATAATGTAAATGTTCACATTCTATCATAATGTGTCCATTTTAGGAATATTATCCTGAAAAAACGGGTGTCATTTTGATAGCATGTCATGTATATGCAAATATTCTAATATTTTCCATTACATAAAGATGAACATGGAATAAAATTACAAGTAAATGCTTTTACAAGTAATAGAAAATGGAAAGCATGAAGAGACTTTCCTCCACATTTGGTTTATCAGAGGCTGACCTATCTTAGGTTTACTCTCTTGGCTTTTTGGCATGAAGGTTCCCAGATCATCACAATCTACTTGACGGGAAGTTAATCCGGTCTTTCAACTGGAGTGAATCTGGGTGGTGCCTTTCCTGAGCCTCGTTGGAATTAGTCTCCCTATGAGTCCGATAATCAAACACCGATAGGATAGCCTCTGGTGGAGGAACCACACAACATACATTCACATCTGGCGTGTCTCACTGGATTTATGAAAATGATGACATGTGCTTGAAACACTAATATCACGAGATAGATATATTACGGTGCAGTAAGTAAAATGCATTCGTACACATTCATCATAAATGTAAATACAACATTTACACACAAGCATAAAATAGTTTTGAAAAGCTTGTTGTAGCGGCTTAAGCCCTCTTATTGGTGTCCCCAGTGAGTCACCACTTGTTGACGTCGGGATTTTTATTTGTCCTTTTACATTCTTGTTCTTTGGTGTTCTTATGTTATGTGAGAGTTGTTTGAAAAACAAGTGAAAAGGTCAAACATGTATATGTAAGCGATTTCCTTTGTAAAAGTCGCCAGTTGGTGTTTTTAAGCTGGTTGTACCAGCTTATGTTGATAAAAGGTTTGCACATTGACCCGGTGATATGATAACTCGCTAAGCGAAGTCTGTGAAAGCAGAGATTCATTTGGGTTCGGGGCTTGATTATGCGAGAGGGAAGGTGTTAGGCACTTACGACATCCATATTACCACGATGGCGGTCACTTTTCAAGAAACTATTATACGAATGTGTGTGTGTGTGTGGATTAATGTGCAATTTATTTGGAAGTAGTGAGTGGCTTCATTCTTACCTATATACAAAGGGTTTGAATTTATATAAAAATGGGTTTTAAACATGATATAGGAGTGAGGTTTTTGTAAAAGAGGTTTTTCAAACCACATGCTCAATAGTAATTGAGACCTTTTCATACTTCCATTTTATTATTATATGTTCGACTTGTTTGCTTTTATTTTGAGATCTGAAACATCTTGAGAAAATAATATATAGCGATCTTAGAACTCCTTATAACCATGGAAGCCATATAAGGAAATTCAAATCTAGTGAATAATTTATAAGTTGCTTATAGTGAAAATGTCCATCATCACGGGCGAATCTAGATTGATGGTGAATCTATGATCATGATTCCTAGGCTCACATGATGCCATAGTTTATATGAAAAGCGATGGCAGTTATATATAAAAGGCGTATATATATATATATATGTATATATATATCGAGACATGATCAACCACCACGAAGCACCTCACGGGGATCGAAATGTAAATATATAAAAGCGATAAATATATATAGAGACATGATCAACCACCATGAAGCACCTCCATGGGGGATCGAAATGTAAATAAAGCAATAAATTCTATCAACCGCCATACCGAAGTAAAGCTATGAGCAGAAGGACTAAATGTAAAAAAAGTAAAACAATCAAGCATCACGAAGTAAACTTGAGCGGAGACGAAATGTAAATAAAGCAGTAAAAGGCCACGAAGTAAACTCCAGGCCTGACAGAAATGTATATATATATATAAGCGGTAACGCACATGATGTTTCTCAATCCATTTCGGTTTATCATTTAGGTGATTTATTATATATATATATATATATATATATATATATATATATATATATATATATATATATATAAGCGATAAATGCTACAAATGTAAAATCCGGGCTCATCGGATATAATCGACAACAATTCATATATATAAGTATATATATATATATATATATAAGCAAATAAACGCTCTAGACATAAGTCTAGGCTCAATCGATGCATAATAAAATAATGTTAGTTCATATATAAATATATACATATATAAGTATATGTATACAGACAGAAATGAAAACCACGGATCGAAGTCCGGGCATACACACACAACACGACTCTCAATATGAAGAATAGTGTGTGCAAAGATGAAGAGAAAGGCTTTACAAAGTGTAAGAAGGCTTACAGTGGGCTACCAAAGAAAACTTCTATGACTCTAAATGGATAAACACTAAGCTCCCGTCGATAAAAATATAGCTATATGTGAGCTAACAGGTGTCTAAAATGAGAAAGCACTCAATATGGGGTGTGTACAGAGCAAATTTGACAGGGCTTCCTCGCCTTATCCTCTTTGAATATGGCCACCCTAAGCTATATATTTATAGAGCTGGTGGCCGCAGGTGTACCTGACAAGTAGGTTTTATACCTACTTATTCAGTATTTGTTACTTGAATTAGTAGCTTATATTTATGTTTCTTAGTTACTTTTCATGCATTTTGTGTTCATTTTGTAGGTTATATGTTTGGGAGCGGTGTGAGCGACTATTGGGAAGGAAAAGCAAGGAAAACGCAAAGAAAAGCAATCCGGATATCATTTGGGCTTTCATGTTTTTTCATGTTCTTGGATTGGAACTTGGATTATATTGTAGATCTTCTTCTTAGAATTCCGGAACATCTTGAATCATTCTAATCGGAGTTCAGATGCATGAGTTATGACTTTTGTACCAACAGACGTTGAACTTCACTGTTTTGGGTGACCATTTACATAACAGCTACTTCAGAGCCAATTTCAACATTGCTCCATTCCTTATTTCGAAACACTCAAAGAATGAAAGTTGTAGATCTACGTCTCCTCTTTTCGAAACATCTTGAATCATCGAAATCGAAGTTCAGACGAAGAGGTTATGGCTATTTTCCCAAATGATGTCAGAGTAGAAAAGTGACCCCCATCGGGGCGGGCATTCCCTTCACAAAATGCCCGCCGGGGTGGGCATACCAGCTGAAAAATAGTAAGGACCCCCATCGGGGCAGGCCCTTTTAGCCTTATAACCCCCGCCGAGGCGGGGGCATGCGCAGAAAACTCGGTTTTTGTCCAAATTTGAGTTCGGGAAGGATTGTTTCGATCCAATTGACTCAAGGACTTTCAAGAGGACTTAAAGACAGACAAAGAGACTTATAAAAGAGGGAGAATCACATAGATTAGAAGAGAGAGAGAGGATTCCATTAGATTATATTAGAGTAGAATAGGGGAAAACACTAGTTTTTATGAGATTTGGAGATTGAAGCGACATGGAGACCATTGAAGATTCAAAGTAGGAGCAAGGAGGGAGCTTCAAATCTACAGACAATAGATTCTATCTTCTCATCTTCTTCTATCTTTGTCTTTTATTGTTTATTCAATTGTGGATTCTTAGTTTTAATTGATGAACTAATTCTTTGTTTGAGATTACAATGGATCTTATTGTGTAGTTTATTTTAATATGCTTATTATCAATTATTATGTTCTATTGTGAGGATTGTCTATTGTGATTTGGACTTAATTGTTTAATTGGTGGCCATCAATTACTAGTGATAATCTATATGAACTCGAGAGATGAAGTTTAGATTTAGATCGATCGTGATAGCATGTGTTTGTGTTTTCTCACATAGATGGAATTCATGATTCGTGTTTAGGATAGAGATATGCCTTTCACGCCATATGTAATCTTATAGAGAACTTGTGCTTTAAATCCTTTCTAATTGTAATTCACATAGAGATATAGTGGATTAGTTAATTAGGGTATCTTGCTTAATTCTATCATCTGTGGATTTAAGTGAGTATGGGTATTATGCATCGAGAAGTGGTTTTATGTGCTTTAGTGTTCTTGATTAACAATTCAGAATAGAGAATAATTGATGAAGAGTGTGTTAACTTAAATGAAGCAATAAGTGAAGTTGTGATCTTAAATCTCCATAATCTTAATTTAACTAGTGGAATTTAATAGTAGTTTAATTATATAATTTGAAATTTATTTTTTTAAATAAGATTGAGTTGGTTACGGGTTAGTACTTGGTGATTTTTTATTAAATAATTCCTCATGGGAACGATACTCTACTTTCACTGTATTACTTGTTGACCACGTATACTTGTGTGTTGTGCGTAATTAGATTTTACGCAACAAGTTTTTGGCGCCATTGCTGGGGAATTAGTTTAATATTTTTTTACCAATATTAATTTTAATCAAATTTGTCTTAATTTAAACATTTTTATTTTTATTATTAATTATCTTCCTATATTTCTCTCTTTTCGGTACCATGGATGACTTTGCATATCAATGGCCATACGAACAATATGACTTCAACCAAGGGAAGTGGGGATTGATGGTCTCGATGCATTTTTGCATTATCGGTATGACTTGAGACACTTTCGAGGAGGTTGAAGCGTTGTTATTTGACCAACGTAATCAAAGGATATGAGTTACTTGCAATTATTGTGTTGGTAATCATCGAGTCATCAATGCCTTTATTAGTTTTTGGTGGGACAACATAGTGGTGAATACCTCAATGATTATACATATGCTAATTATCATCAAGTTTGGGGTATCACCCAGTTAAATCGTGGAGCTATACTTATGAAGACCAATACTACGCTCCAAATTCAACATACACACCGGAATTTTCATGTAAACCTCCATTGCCAAAAGAAGAAAAGTCAAAGTTGGAGGAATTACTATCAAAGGTCATAGCAAACCAAGAGGAGAGGATGATGAGTCAAGAAATATCAAGCCATAATTTTCAAAGACACCGATGGAACAACTCATCACCACTTCAACTCATGGTCCTCAATCATGGATTCCAAAATTGGAGCAGGATAATTCGAGATTGGAGGAATTGTTATCCAAGTTCATAGCATCAAATGAGGAGAGAATGATTAATCAAGAGAAGTCAATTCAAAATCTTCAGAATAAGATAGATCAAATGACCAAAGCCATAAGCAACCTTCCTCCAAACATTTGGCTTTATGACATGGATGACGAAATTGACGGAGAACCCGAACCAAATCTGCGACTGGATGAGCTACAAGATATCAGAAGTGTGGAGACAATTGGGGATAATGAAATAAAGGTCGACGAAGATCTAAATGTGTCTCCACCAAAGATCAAAGAGTCAGTCAGATTTGCATAATCATGCCCACTTGGTAGTCATGTCATCGGCGAAGCTCTTGATGACATAAGAGTGAGTACAATTTTGAATCCATGGTGGGACGAGAAAAAGAAGATAGACGAAGAGCCCATTGTGTGTGAAAAGCTTCCATGCCCCAAAGTTATCACATTCACAATGGAGAAAACACATAGATGTTGGACGTACTTGAATGTGATATTATATAAAGAAAGCATACTAGGTGACTTTAATGTGATGGCTATCACAATTGGGAACCTACCAACAGTTACATTATTTCTGATGGATGGAGGGTTCCTCAATTATAGAAGAGGAATTGGATAGCGTTGACGAAGACAAAGTCGAAATTTGAAAGGCGTAAATCAAGCGCTATGGCGGGAAGCTGACCGAGAATTTTTATATTTATATGCTTTACTAGTTTATTTAGTAGATAAGAATTAATTTGCTTATTAAGTTCTCTTACCAATCCAAGTGCTATTCTAATCCATATTGTCTCTTTTAATTGCAGGTATTGGAGGTTCAATGGACAGGTAAAAGATTATGAAAAAGTTATTCAAGTCCAATTCAAGTGTGGTGCCAATTTGTTCCATGTACTAATCTATTCTCCAAACTTAGCGAATGAGGAGGAAGATTGCTATATTTTCGAGGAAGTCCTCCTTTTACTTTTTTCTATTTCAAACCATTGAGGACAATGTCTAGTTTAAGTTTGGGGGCATTTTAGTGTCGTATTGCATATATTTAGTTATTTACATTGTAGTTTGTATAGTTACATTTAGTTTTACATTAGGTTTCTTTTAAAAAAATTAAACAAAAATTAAAAATTTCAAAAATAGTAGTTAGTTTACTATGTTTATATAGCATTTAGTACATCTTGCATGAGTCCAGGTTGTTTGATATTTACGGTTTGTTTTGCCATAATAATAAGTTAAGTATATTTAATTTAATCTACGGTGATAGAATAAATTAAACTGCTTAATATTTTGGAAATATTAAATATAAATTAATAAGAGGAGTCTTATTATTATTATTACTATTATTATTTTTTAATTTCTAAAGGAGTTTAGGAATTAATTAATAAAAGTACTCTCAAATATCCTAATAAGATTAGGAGGCTAATTAATTAAAAGAGTTTAATTAATTATTCTTAATAAGATTGGGAGCCTAATTAATTAAAATAAAACCCAATTCCTTAATTGTTAAGGAGGGTTGTCGCATCTATAAATAAGAGATGTCTTATTATATCGGTGAGGTGGTTGTTGACTTTTTTCATGACAGGGCGTAATTTCAATAGTTGGGAGAGACGCTCTTTTACATAGAGATGAAAACTAGGGTTTTGTCAAACACCCATCTTCTTGAATCTTTCTTATTCTTTGGTGGATCACCTCAGAGAGGCCAAACACTTGGGTGGCTAATGTTGATCAAAGGAAGGAACCAAACCCGGTGGATTGAGTTGAGCAAAAAAGATTGGAAGTGAACTTATACGCGAGGAAGCTCGAATCTTGAGGGTATGATTCTTGTTCTTCATATTTTCGTTTAATTAATAATTGTACATAAAGGGTTATCCGGGTATATGGTTTGTAAAATTTTAAAACTCTATTTTTCCACGTTTCCGCTTAATTTGTGCAATTTGATTGCGTTCATAAATTTTACAAACCTAATAGTGGCATCAGAGCAAACCTTTATGTGAATTATTAATTGTTTTGATTTGATATGTATATTGATATGTGTTTAGAATAATTTAATTGGGCATACTTTTGTGGTATAAAATTAAAAAAAAAAACATAATCAGTTTATTTTTTGAAAATTGGTATTTCGCTGAGTCCGTGTATTTATTGAACATTGATTTCGTTATATATAAAGGGAACCAACAGATTATTCCTTCGGTTAATATATAATATTTGGTTTCGCAGTGATTTTCATGAATTTTTTGAGAATTACCTTGGTGCTTCTGCACGTGTTGATATTATATATATAATATAACCTTGTTAAGTTGTTAACATTAATAATCAGGGATTCCAAGTGTGTGTATATATATATATATATATATAATGTTACTTACAGGAATCAAGTGATTCACGTGATGACTCATTATATAACATGTTAGAAAAGATGTTAGGATTCAGAATTTTTCGAATAAATTTTTTTTATTTAATATTGATATTGATTACCAATATTGTGCTGAGTATTTGTGGTACAAGTTTAGAGAAGTGGTCAATTTGTGTATTGACTAAGAAATATGACTAGAGTTGTGCTTAGCAAAGAATAGAAACCCTAACCATAGATACGGATAGGGATTCGATACAAAATACAGTTATAGTAAATGTAATTGTGAGTATGTGTTTTTATGACATAAAATAAATGATTAATGATTGATCAGATAGTGTACAAACTTAGTTAACCCTAATGAGGGATAAGAAGACCTAATCAAATGTTGGAAAATCCTAATTTTCAATTTAGGAAACCTAAACACTGATAAACAAATCCTAACTCTAATTATGGTTATCAATAAGAAGTTGTGATACTGAATATTATAATAGTTATGTGGATGTAGGATAAATTATAAAATTCTATCAGAGAATTTTAATGAAGATTAGGAAACCCTAACCCGGATTATCAAACCCTAATCGGTAAACCCTGATTTTAATTTTTAAACCCTAAAATCTAATTAGGGAACCCTAATACTTGTTATCAAAACTGAAGGAGTAAAAATATTAGGGAATTATGTGAAATGACTAAAATAACCCTATGGATAATATTGAAATTACTAAAATACCCTTAGCAGGGGTAAAAAGACCAAAATACCCTCGAGCATATCTTTTAACAAAAGATAAATACAAATCTTGGTGACTCATCACCAAGATTTTCCATGTGTCAAAATCCATAACATAAATGACTAAATTACCCTCAAATTTGAATGGGAAATTACAAAAGTACCCTTAGTGGGTGCGAAATGGCGAAAATATCCTTTTACTTATTTTTTAAGTAAATGATTTGCCAAATCTTTGGTGACTCATCACTTGGTTATTCACATGTGCAAGTAATCCAAGGCTAGCAAGCAAACTAATGGGTAGATACATTCCTTGCATTATTGCACTAAACAAAAATCAAATTCTTCACTTTTCTCTCTCACTATGGAGGTCGGATAGATAAGAATTATATATATGGAATAAATATCTATAAGATCTTGAACACTGTACATCCAAGTGAGGGTACTCGGTTACAATGATTGTTCGACGAGAATTACTATTTACTACGAGTACTGTGAATCTTGGATTTATAGGAATTATTATCTTATAGAATACTTACGTGAGCAACAAATTGGCTACAGTGAATGTAGAGAATTTGGGGGCGTCACGATTTGGTATCAAAGCAGTAGGTTATAGAGCTAGGGTAGGAATACCTTAGGATATGACCTAAGAGATTGTAGTGAAGGTAATAAGGAGATAAACTTAGAGATAGGGAATAAGCTAGATACTCATTGCAGTGAAGTATTTTTCAGATATTAGGAATGTCTATAATAGACAAAGGGAAGTTATAAGAAATGAGGAGATAAAAGATCTTTGTAATATATGAAGATATTTAAGGTTATAAGAAATAAGATGGTGATGGATCTAGGAAGTTACCTGGAAGAGTGAGATTTGGAGTTGGATATGGCAAGGAGTTTAGAAACTATTGTGAAGACAATAAGAGACTTAGTATCGGGGGAGAAGCAAAGTAATAAAGAGATAAACTAAAGATATGTTTATAAGAGATGAATTAAGGAAATTCATCAGCCGAAGTTGGAGGAATAGATTGTTTATATAAGTTAATGATATTGAATTGATATTTTTGGTAAGTGAAGGAGTTATTGTATTCATATATCTTGAGAGGAGAGGTGATTGTTTTACACGAGGTAGTAATTCGAACCATAATAGGTTGTAGTAATGAAGAATGTTTTGAAGGATAGAATAGAGGAAGTATCAAGGGGAGTAGTTTACAACTAAGTAGTTGAAGCTATAAAAGACAAATCTGTGGTAGATTTAGAGAGTGCTCATGAAGAGTACTGAAGTTGGAGATAAGTGAAGAGGGATATTAAAGTTTTTATAAGGCTCATGTAGAGCCAACAAGAGGGACAACATAAGATGAAGGAAAGGAAATTGGAGTAACATTACAAAGAGAAGAAATTGTATAGATTTTAAGTAGACGCTGGAGAAATTTTGAATATCCACAAAAGGGATGATCGATAGTATCAAGGTTAAGTAAAGAGAAGGGAATGAAGAGCATGAGAGGCTAAGGAGAATAGAGGGTAGTTGAGGACTTGTAGTTTGTAATAGTATGGTGTTCTTAGTATAAGAATTAGTTGGGAGAAAACTAGTGAAATTATATAAATCATTAGTTGGTCATTTTCTTGGAGTATATAGAATGTAATTGAATATATAACCTTGTTTGTCAAATTAATTGATTATTATGCTATATTAGTTAATTGATATTTATAGATAAATGGCATCCTGAGGAAATCACCAGTGAGGATTGATGAAAACCAATTAAAGACAAACCCAACTCAGCAGTTGGTAATAATGTTACTAGACGCTTCACGATGGAGGTCAGGGGATCCACCAGAAGTTGAACCTAATACTTTAAGGATTACCTTGGACTTTAAATTAGCGAGACCGTCAAAATTGAAGGGGATTGGTGAATCAGGAAATGAGGTATTAAGACAATGTCAAATGAAGGGAGATCGTAAAAGAAAGAGGAATGTTAATTTTTCAAATAATTCTGGGAAAAAGGGAAATAGGAGCACTAGCCAAAGGAGTGAAGGGTGCCGTAATTGTGGGAAGAAGCACGGAGAGGTATGTATCTTTATGGGGACTCGATATTTTACTTGTGGAAACAGTGGACATTATTCAAATAGATGTCCATAGTGGAAGCATAGTAAGAGCATCAGAATTAAGTGTTTCAATTGCGGGGTGGAGGGACACATACCAAATTTTGTCCAAAACCCAGAAATCTCAACCTAAGGGGGGAACCAAAGCCTTAAATTCAAGCCAGCAGGTGAAGGGAGCGAAAACGTCAAAGGTGAAAGTTAGGCTTTGAAATTTTTGAAATATTTGTTAGGATAATATCTTGAATAGTATATGTGAATACATTTATATGTATGGTAGAGGTTACAACTTTTGTATAAGTTCAGCAAAGATAATTGATTTTATCTTTTTGTATATGATTTAGGGATATGTACATTATGTAATATTAGTGGTAAGGTGGTGATGTGTAATTGGTGAAACTTGTTGATATATAATATATTTTAAATTGGGAAGGTATTTACAAAGTGTAAAAAATTTGTTGGGTAAAAAAGAGAATTATGCATCAAATATGATGAATTATGGTAGAACATGAGTTAATGATAAAGTCTAAAAAGTATTTTGAAAGATGATATAAAAGTTTTGAATAAAATTTTAGTCTTAATAATAAAAGATGATGTTGGTGATAGTATTCTTAGGATGAAGAAAGAAGAAATTTGTGAAGGAAGAAAGTCGATAGGAATGGAGGTAAAAGTAATTAAGGTTAATCTATATTAGATGTATGAGATTAGCGGTGGATTAGACAACCATAGCAAAGAAATTGTTGTATAAATCATTAGGATAAATAATCAAAGTGAAGAAAGTTAGAGATAAATTGAGAAATAAAGAAATGATTTAAAAATATCATTATTACTAGTCATGATAAAGTAATTCAAATGGAGAAATGAATTAGCTATATACGGAAATAAGAGGTATAATTGATTACTATAAGTGTAAATAATATTTGGATTTGAGATATATGAAGGAGGAAACATTTAACAATAATATTAAAAGTTAAATGAAACAACGAAGTCTTGATAAAAGATTTTAATAAATTTAAGATTGAGATAAGAGTTTTGATTAACTCTATCCAGAAGCGTTAGTTATTGGAAAAGGTCACGAGAAGGAGGATACATCTTAAATAAGATGATAAATAGAGACGGGTGATAAGATATTAAGGCAGAATTTGAAAAAAATAACAAATTAGTAAAAGAGAAGGCACCGAAGCAAGATTTTTTATAGGGACGTCGATTTGTTGGTTCCAAACCGATAGGTATCATTGTGAAATGTTGTAGTTGAATCATGGAGGTTACAGTTGATAAAATACTATGGTTAAAATACCAATGGTATAAAATATAAGAAAATAAGTCAAAGAGTGCTATAGTTAAATAGGGATGAAATTAGAATTAATGTTGAAGGAGAAATTTAAGTTCAAGAAAATTAAGATAAGGATAAATAGTTATTGATTTTTAACTTGACACATAGTCGGGATAAACGATAAATAAGGACATCGAGAAATAAATGTTCTAGGTGTTATAATTTTTGAATAGAGAATGGATCGAGATTAAGTAATATAGAATCTTAAAACTTCAGAGGGGAGAATATATTAATTCAAAATTTCTATTATATTAATTTTATGTTAAATGTGTGGATATGGAACTATGTTTCCTAAAGAATTATGGGCGAAAATAAGTTAAATAAAACTTAGGTGGAGCCCATGAATTGTTCCTAAAAGGAATTAATGGTGGAATAAAGGTCTAATAATAGACATAAAAGTAAGTATACAGTGATGATGATTCCGTGGATGGAATCCTTATAAGGAGGGAAGAATGTTAGGATTTGGAATTTTTCGAATAAATTATTTTTATTTAATATTGATATTGATTACCAATATTGTGCTGAGTATTTTTGGTACAAGTTTAGGGAAGTGGCCAATTTGTGTTTTGACTAAGAAATATGAGTAGAGTTGTTCTTAGCAGAGAATAGAAATCCTAACCCTAGATACGGATAGGGATTTGATAGAAAATACAGTTATAATAAATGTAATTGTGAGTATGTGTTTGTATGACATAAAATAAATGATTAATGATTGATCAGATAGGGTACAAACTTAGTTAACCCTAATGAGGGATAAGAAGCCCTAATCTATGATTGATAAACCCTAACATACAGTTAGAAACCCTAATCAAATGCTGGAAAATCCTAATTTTCAATTTAGGAAACCTAAACCCTGATAAACAAATCCTAACTCTAATTAGGGTTATCAATAAGAAGTTGTGATACTGAATATTATAATAGGTATGTGGATGTAGGATAAATTATAAAATTCTATCAGAGAATTTTAATGAGGATTAGGAAACCCTAACCCGGATTATCAAACCCTAATCGGTAAACCCTGATTTTAATTTTTAAACCCTAAAATCTAATTAGGGAACCCTAATACTTGTTGTCAAAACTGAAGGAGTAAAAATATTAGGGAAGCATGTGAAATGACTAAAATAACCCTATGGATAATATTGAAATGACTAAAATACCCTTAGTAGGGGTAAAAAGACCAAAATACCTTCGAGCTTATCTTTTAACAAAAGATAAATACAAATCTTGGTGATTCATCACCAAGATTTTCCATGTTTCTAAATTCATAACATAAATGACTAAATTACCCTCAAATTTGAATGTGAAATTACAAAAGTACCCTTAGTGGGTTCGAAATGACGAAAATACCCTTTTACTTACTGTTTAAGTAAAAGATTTGCCAAATCTTTGGTGACTCATCACTTGGTTATTCAAATGTGCAAGTAATCCAAGGCTAGCAAGAAAACTAATGGGTAGATACATTCCTTGCATTATTACACTAAACAAAAATCAAATTCTTCACTTTTCTCTCTCATTTTCTCTCTCACTTTCCAAGTTGCTAAGAAAATAAAACAATACAAAACAATAGAGAGAGAAAGGGGGCTGAAGATTTTGGTAGTTATAGGGAGTCTAGGAGGGGTCTTGGATCTTCATACAACTTAAACTCATAAGCTACTTTGATGGATTAAGAAGGCTTGCAAGAAGAAAAAGGTAAGAAATTGAAAATTTTCAATTTTTGTGCTCTCTTTTGTTAGATCTTTATGAACCAAGTAAATTTTATTTTGGATATTTAAAAACTCATCATTTACATGAGTATTGGTATGTTATATGTGTATCAAAGTATTTTTGAAAACAAAAGTTAGATCGAAAGTGAGAAAATCAAGTTTTGTACCAAAAGGTTTAAGAAAAAGCTTTTCTTTGTATGCTATATATATTTTTATGTTAGATTCTTTGGGTTCCTGTGGTAAATGGTTTTAAAACATATTAGCATGCTAGATAGAGTTAAGGGAAAAACCCATTTGGAATCACTCAAATATGTTAAGAAATGAACAAGTTATGAATTAAATCCCAAACTACCCTAACTGTTGAACACAAGCTACTGATCAGTCACTTCGGTCCATTTTTTTGGGACCAAAACCGAACCAAAATGAATAATTGATACATGGAAACTGTAGTTCGGGAAATTACGAATCCAACGATACCTATTGGACCTAAATCCGATTTGTAGATTTCGTTTTATAAGCGTTTCCGTTAAGGACCCCAAATCTGAAAAATAAACCAACTGTTGAAAACAAAACTTACTGACCAGTCACTTTGGGCCTGATTTTCGGGATCTAGACAGATTGGAATTTGGTGTTTGATAAATGAAAACTGTATTTCAAGAAGATAAGAATCCAACGAGTCTGATTGGTTCTCAATCGGAGTTGTGGATCTCATAATACAAACGTTTCTATAAAAGACTCCAAAAATAAAAATATTTACAAGGCATGTAATGGTCAGTCGGTTGTGGCCTGTTTTCAAGGTTTTATATTGGGCCAAATGGACTGTTTCTTGAGCCTAAAACGTAGCTTGGGAAGTCAAAGTTCTAACGATACAAAGTGGGCCCAAATCAGACTTGTAGATCTTCATCTACAAACGTTTCCGTGGAGGACCCCAACTTTAGACAAAAATTATGGAATAAATAAAAAATAAATATTAGAAATTCATAATAAAGTTTTTTAATATAAAAAAATATTATTTTAAGTTATAATAAATAACTTTTAATATTTTGATATGAATAACATTAATATTTTAATATTAATGGTAATTATTTAAAAATAATTTTAATACTTTAAAAATCATTTGAAATTATATTAAAAGTGTAGGAAAATATTTTAAGTTATTCTTTAATGACTTTTAATATTTTGTGATGAATTTCATTAATAAATTAATATTAATGATAATTTTAATAAATGTATTAAATAAATTGTGGAAAGTTAGTTTTAATGATTTAAAAATCATATAAAAATGATTTAAGGGTTATAAAATATTACAAGTTATAAAATATAACTTTTAATATTTTGTCATGAAATACATTAATATTTAATATTAATGGCGGTTAATTGATAATGGATTTAAATGTTTAAAAATTATTTAAATATGATTTTAGGGTATTAAAAATACTTTGAGATATTATAATTAAATATTAATGATAAAGGAATTATGTGGTATTTAAATCATATAAATATGATATTAATGATTGAAAAATCATGATAAATAGTAATAATTATTTATAATTTATTATGAGCTAGGGAAAAATAGTTTTAACTGATGATTAAATTATTTAGTATAATTGTGAAGTATTTAGGCAGAAATTGGGATTAAGCTCGATAATTATCCAATTAGGCAATCGGGCTATCGAAATAGTACCAAACTCAACTCAGACTGTAATAGTTTGACTTGAGGTTAGGTCTTATGTGTCTTATAGACCGATAGGATTATGTGATAATGTGTTTAGGTTATTTTATAACAGTAATTCATAGTAATACATTGTGATGATATTAATCTAACTTGGAGATCAATATTATTAATATTAGGTCTTCAGATGAAGTTAAATAGAATGTGTAGCAGTAGTCGACGATAAAGGCAAGTTTTTCTGTACTTTGTACAAACCTCATATTTCAAATGCCAGCTTTATTTAAATTACTTTATTAATTAAAAATTTGATATTTATCAGTTATGATATGGTAATACATAGTGTTTATGAATTTTGTTATTCAAAGGTTATGAATTCTTCTTCAAACATAACCAGGTCATATGAGTTATTATAATGAAAAAATGTGTTTAATTTGATATCAAAGCATAGTTTGTGAGAATCCAATTTTGTTTGGTACCAATGTATAAAATCACAGTTTGTGAAAAATAAATTTTGTTTGGATGCCGATATATATATTGACACTATTAGGTCTTATGGTGAGGATTTATAGCAATTATGGTTGTCCTTAGAAGTGAGGAGCTGTCTCTGACATTTATAGCAATGATCAGATAATATTTAAGATAGGATGATATGCATACTCCTAGTTTTTTTTGGTTGAGCGGATTAACCCGGGTTGCTAAGTCTATAGGACTGACAGTAACTCTTAATGTGTGGGGTTTGGCAAATAAACCTCAGTATATATATTTATGGCACTACTCTGAACTTTATGTTCATTCAATCCAGATTTGGTGTATGTGGAAAAACTCTGAACATTATGTTCATTTATTTCAGAATTGATATATGTATAACGTTCGTTTATTGTTAAAAACTTGTTGAGCTTTTTGTAGCTCATCCCTGCAAATATTTTCTTCATTTGCAAATAGAAAGAATATATTCCAACAGTTTCCAGTATTGTGGATAAAAAGGCTTAGGACGTGGATACCCTGTTGAGAACTATAATGTAATAATAATGATTTTTTTTAAATCAATGTAACGATATATTATTGGTTTAGTGTATTATTAGTTGAGGTATTTAGTTGTTATTCTAGTGAAATTAGAAAAGTATCTGATATCTATATGAACTATATATCGAATGATAGTGTTAACAGATATTGGCTCTACGATGCCTTGAGGTAGCGCTTCACTCGGTTCAAGAACTCTAACATTAACACTATGGAGGTCGGATAAATAAAAATTATAGTTATGGAAGAAATATCTATAAGATCTTGAAACTATACATCCAGTGAAGGTACTTTCGATTCTGATGATTATTACGGCGAGAATGATTGTTCTTGTGAATCTTGAATTTATAGAACTATATAAATTTACGTGAGCAACAAATTAGTACGGTGAATGTAGAGAATTTGAGGCGACATAAAAAAAGCATTTATATATATACCCTCTATGTACTTCCCTTATTTGCGATCAAGGTTTCTATTTATTTTAAATAATTTTGTAATAGGATTAGTTAGAATTATTTTGAAGAATTGGAGATCAAGGAGCAAGGAACACTTGAAGACCCGTTTGTAATGGATCCAGGTTTAAGTGTAATAGTTATATTTAAATATTAATTCTTACACCCTAGGGTTTGACCTTTAGGTTCACTTGGTGGCTCTAGTGAACCAAACTATAATAAAAATTCATAATCAATCTGGGTAGAATATAGTATTCTATATGTGCATGCTTATACTATATATATATATATGTATATATATTATGCAAACATGCTTCACGTGTTAATTAATATATAGCGTATTATATATATATATATATATATATATATATATATGTGTGTGTGTGTGTGTGTGTGTGTGTGTGTGTGTGTGTGTGTGCATGCACGCTAAACAAGATGAGACAAATTAATAGCAAACTCCTCAAATTTTTATATGAAGTTGTAACGTTCAAAGATATTTGGAATATCGAACGTCACCTTCAAGCATGATAAAAATAATAGAATATTGAATATTTAATATGAGCTTGTTGTGCACACTACGAGGAAATTCTTAAATATTTAAGATGTTGTTTTATTACATATGATGTTTATAAGGAATTGAGCATTCTTTGCTTTGTTGTGCACACCTGAGGGGCTATAGTTTTCTCTTCACTTATATGGAAATACTGAGTCTGACTTAACTTAAATCATTTTAGTTTGGATGTGCACACACTTGACCATTATGATCTAAGAGACAAAATACAAGGAGTTGCATAGTTGATGTAATTGACAAGAGTTGTCTACCTATTTATTTATATATAGTTTGTTGTGCACACATAAGGCTATATACATTTGAAATGGGATCTTTATTCTGACTAGCATATCTTTAATTAGATATTGCCGAACTATATATATTGAGGTAATATAGTTTGAAGAAAATAGTGGGAGATACCAATTTAAAATAAGACCTAATTTATTTTGGTAATTAATAAAAAGAATGTATGCTAAAATGTTGTTAATTACAAATTCATTTCTGAGAATTTTACAATGTCTAAATTACTATCAACTTTGAAGCATATTAGATGCTATTTAACGGCCAAGTATTAAGCGGATTGGTTAGGGAATTTGAGAATAGTTCTCATGGGTGAAAAGCTATCTTATGTCATAATCGCCCTATCCTACGCAATGGTTGCAAACAATGCCTCTCGAGGAAGATATTGTTACTTTTAGAAAGTGATGAAGATGATGCATGATTGGCTCGATGCATCGAGGCTCGCATCCGTGAGTAACGAGCTTGGTGTCGACGATGAAACTATGGATGCTCTACTATATTTACGCACATCAAGTAGTTGATGGTGGGAAAAGTAGGACTAATAGATATCGAGATATCTAAGGAGCTCTTAGATTTAGAATGACCAAGCGACACTCTGATGCGAGACCTGAGTCCTTAACATTATCAATTTGATTGATCAATTAGGACAACGGGTTTTGTCATGGATGGAGAGTTGAGCTAAGATTTAATCTTGCACTCTCTCTCGGACTCCTTTCACAATTGTTGTGAATTTTTCATATGAACAAGCTAGATATCAACCTCGCTGATTTGCTTAACATGTTGAAAAATATTGATAGTCACTTTCCAACCAATAAAAACCATATCTTACTGGTAGGGGCCAAAGGATCTTCTGAAAAGAAGAATGATTCTAAGAATGTAAATAAAAAAGGCAAAAACAAAGGATAATAAGAACAAAAGCGATATGGATTGCAAGGAGTTTTGCTTCCACTTGCAATAAGCCGGGACCTTTGGAAAAGCTGCGAGAAGCATCTTGCGAGCTAAGCGAAAGAAGCTTAGTGAAGTTTGGTTACAAATACAATTTTGTTCATGATTTAAAATAAATTTTTCTTTAAGTCAAGGTTCTACTTGGGTATTGGATACCGACTTTTGTTATCATAAATATAGATTTATGAAGGGACTAAGCAGAAGTAGAAAGCTAAACAAAGATAAGTAATCCTATGTGTGGGAAATGAAGCAAAGAAGGGTATGAGATACCATGACGATTGGCTTTAGTGCAAGTGGGAGATTGAAAGTAGTATGCACACAAGTCAATCATGTTTGATGATAAAGCATATACTTTGTAACAATCTTATTCATTTATTAATAAAAAGTATTAATTTATTAAAGTCTTTTAATTATCTACATGATGCTATTTTATAATATGTGATAAACCCATAGTTTTAAGCAATGTTTTTAGAATAATGATGTTGATCATTCTAATGAGATCTAAATTCTTAGAAAGCTTAAAACTAAAATAGTTCCCAATCATTGGATTACTAAATTGGGAATTAGTGAATCCAGATAGATTGGTTGTCGTTGCTTGCTCGTTGGATGAGGATGATTGGGTCTCGTGATCATTTATGTGAGACACTAAAGCAAGTATGTAGTGCTTATTAGAGAATAAGTTCACTAAGCGTGACTCGCTAAGGAATACCTAATGGAGTTTGACTTGCCTGTCAATAGGAATTCCTGTAGTGATAGTAGTACAATTGATCCTTGGACTTGAGATCATCATAGTATCTTGTGTATAATAAATTATACTTTGACTTTCCTTAAGACCCTTAGGGTATATCAAAGGGTATGCTTAGGTATAATAATTTGTACATGGAGATAATGTATGATCGATAAAGAATCTACCGCTTCTAGTAAAGAAGAGAAATATCCTACGTGATTCGATAAATGATGACCCAGTGGCCCTTGGCGAGCGAAATGAAATTAGAAAGGAGTTTCTAATTTGCATTATTTGAGTTTGTGCATTTAAAAGTCGAAATACATATAATTAAATAAAATAAGACTTGTGATAATTCCATATCTTATATTTAATTGGGACATTGTATGGTGGAAGGATTGAATTATGCGACAACTATTTACTCAAAGGTTCTTTTATGATTAATGTTGAAATCTATATTATCTGGAAAGTCATTGATCGCTAGGGAGACTTATCCACATTGTAGAATAAATATTATTTATTTAAATAAATTAATTATTTAATTTATTTATTTAAATAAGATTAAATTATTCTAAGCGATTTATTCACGATGGATTTAATATGGAGAACCTAAAAGGTCACACCATAAAAGGAAGAATAATTATTTAAGAAGTTAATGGCATAATTATAATAATAAGTTAAGTATATTTAATTTAATCTATGGTGATAGAATAAATTAAAAAGCTTAATATTTATTATTTAATATTTTGGAAATATTAAATATAAATTAATAAGAGAGAGTCTTATTATTATTATTATTACTATTACTATATTTTAATTTCTAAAGGAGTTTAGGAATTAATTAATAAAAAGTATTCTCAAATATCCTAATAAGATTAGGAGGCTAATTAATTAAAGAGTTTAATTAATTATTCCTAATAAGATTGGGAGCCTAATTAATTAAAGGAATTTAATTAATTAAAATAAAACCCAATTCCTTAATTGTTAAGGAGGGTTGCCCACATCTATAAATAAGAGGAGTCTTATTATGGGTGAGGTGGTTGTTGACTTTCTCACAATAGATATAATTCCAATAGTGGAAGACTCGAACAACATTATTAAATTATAACCAGATGAGATAGTGGATGATTTAACGTATGAAGCGGTACCTGTTAAAATCTTAAATAAGAAGGTACATATTATATGATCCAAGGTTATACCTCAAGTCAAAATTTTGTGGAGAAACCACGATATTGAGAAAATGACCTGGGAGTTAGAATCTGAAATGAAATCAAGGTATCCTCACCTCTTCGACATACAAGGTACGTACACCAATTTTGAGGACGAAATTTCATAAGAAGGGGAGGTTGTAAGACCCTAAATTTTATGAATAAAGATTTAATTTTTCTCTAAATATCATTTTGAGTAATAAGATGTGAATTTGATATAATGTTATAGTTGTGGGTAATATTTACAAATTTTTCAAAGTAAGCAAGTTGTCATAAAATATTCGTTTGGTCGGGATATATTCGTTTTATTAGGGAATATTCGTACGACGGCACAATCATTGGTGAACCCCACAACGGAATTACTGTAGGAGTTAGAAAATGACCGAAAAAACTTTTTATAAAAATAACGGTAAAAGTTTTACCATTAAATGTTGAAATACCCGGTGATAAAAGTACAGTAATACTCGTGATTGCATAGTAGCACACGGTATTGCACAGTATCTTGATTATTGATGCTTACATGAGAAGTCACTCAATTTTATTCAATTATTGTCATAGTATCATCAGCACAATATTTTATATAATTAAATCAATAATTGAGGCGACAAAGTTATTCATATTATTATTTGCATTATATATTGACGATGTCTAGAAAGTTCTGTCGAGGAAAGGGGTTTGGTCACCTAATTGCGCGCCAATAAAGAGAAATCCTTATTGAAAAGCCCCCTCTTTCCTGGAAATGATTTGGTTGTTAATATTGCGAGTTATAATATTAATAATGAATAAATGTGTTTAGTGAAACCAAGTGAATTGAGATAAATAGAAGGATTTTTAATGAAGTATTTATTATAAATTTGGCTTATTACATGGACTGTGACGAATGAATTATTTGAATTCTGATCCTGGGGACAGAATCCTTGCAAGGAGGGAATGATGTAATAATCCAGAATTTTATTTGTAATTTCAAATATTTATTTAATTAAATAAATATTTTTAATTGATATGTTTGTTGTTTAGTATATATTTATTGGATTATTTATTAGTAAATAAATAATTCATGAGTTATAAAATTAACTTAATTAAGATAAAAGAGTGATGAATTAAATTTATAAGATAATACTATAATTTAACTTAATAACTAAATTAGAGAGTTGTTAAGGATTACATGATTTGCTATAATGTTGTTTTAATTTAATTTAGTAATTAAAGTGATATGTTAATTTATTAAGTAAAATTATAATGAAAATTATAATTTCGTGGTAATTAGTTAATTGGAAAATTTATTTAATAAGTTGTAATTAGTTTTATTTAATTAAGATTGGATATGTAAATCAAGTAAATAATGTGGGACAAAAAATTATAGTATAAATAATTTATTAAAATAAATTAAAGGAGTTTTAAATGGGTTTACCAACAAGGCTTAAAAATATTAAGTCTTTATTTTAATTAGTTTATCCAAACAAAGCCTTGTGGCTTTTGAATTTTTAACTGACAAATTATTTTAAAAAATTTTAACGTAAAATAGTATTTAGTAGGGGTATTAGTTATTTGTCTGTTTTTTTTCTCTCTCGCATCTGTTTTATTTTTACGTAAGAAATTTTGGCCTAAGCCTGAGAATAGAAGAGATGGAGAATACAGAGAAGAAATAGAGAGAGAGAGAGAGAGAGAGAGAGAGAGAGAGAGAGAGTTTGAGAGAAGAGAAGAGTTCATTGAATTCAAGCACTTCTTTGTCATCTAACAAGGGTTAATCAAGCAAGTGAAGGTATAATTTTAATTTTCAAAAGCTTTAATTCCCATGTATGAAAAGTTTTTGTGTTCTTGAGTTTCACTGTAAAATAAAATTTGTTTTCAAAATTTTCTATAATGCAATTTTGATGATTTTTGACATATAAAGTGATTGATTGTGTTTATGTGTAATTGGGATGTTATAACTAGCATCTAGACAAGGTTTTGGTATACTAATTACGTTCAAAAATAAGAAAAACGATTCCATGAATATTCATATGAATATATGTTACCCAAATTGATAATTGATTTGTAAACTAAATTTTAAAGTCTTGAATGTGTTTACTCATAAAGCGAAAAGGTTTTGAATTGATTGGTATAGTAATTGTGACAATAAAAGGTACTTCATTTCCCTAAGACTTGGTGTTCACTTTATCATTAACCTTTAAATACAAACAGTGCGTAAAATAAAATAATTACATCTCATAAGTTTCGATAAAAAAAATCTCCCGAGTTATCTAACCTTTAAATATAGAAAATAAAAATAAATCTCATCAAATTTAAAAGTCTTAAATCACTTGTTCATCTTTTCCTTTTCCTTTCTTTGGTGGTAGGTTCATCGACCTTCTCAACTTTAGTTTGTAATGGTTATATAAGCAAGAGTGAGCAAAACAAATGCTCACTAGATATAACAATGAATCAACAAGAGAATAATAATTGTCAAATGAATAGGCTCACAAAAACCGAATGATACTCTATCAATGATAACCAAAAGCGGAATCAAAATATGAAAATATATTTAGAGGGTCATAAGACCACAAACTATGTCCACGAAGTTACAAGTAATCTTTCAACTTTAACCTAAGCAGGTTATCTTGTAGGGACTTCACGTGCTTTAGGGGATCACCCTTTTGTACCATGTATTGTGCACAAACATCTAAACGCTTACGCGTAAATAATCCCCGTAATAGGGTTGTTCATCTCTAATTTTAATATACGAGTCCGCACTAAAAGGAAGTTTGGTTTGGATAAGTTTCAAGGTAATTTAGAGTTCAACGAACATCAACTAAGGATTAGTTGAATCAATATAGTTTAATATCACTTCAAGTGCTTGATAGCAATATGATATGAAATAGTCATGAATTATAAGTAAATCAACATTATACATCGAAATCATTATTTAAAAATGAACTAAGAAGCATAAGCATTTGAATATTATAAGAAACCTTGCTTGAACAATAATAAGCTAAGGCTATTAATCTTACTCAATAAAAGAAATGAGTTAATGAACGTGCATGATTAATAACAAGTTGAGGAATAAAACTTGTTCAACATGAGAATAACAGAATTTAGGAACTTGCGTAATAAGAAACAAAATTAAAGATAGGAACCCTTCTCAAAGTAAGAGTTAGGTTGAAGAGTTTGCATGAACATAATCAAGTTAGAATAGATATATAAGTAGGTTTAGGAACTTTCTCAATGCATCAATAAGGTTTAAACACTTGCACAATCGTAAAAGTAGAGTTAGAGAACTTGCCTCGTGCGTAGGTTAAACAATCACTACTCACGTTCACCACAAGTCCTACACATACCATATGTATTGACAATACACATTAGTTACAATAATATTAGCTTCATGAGTTTCTTTCCCACTTTTAGTATAGCTCACTAACTAAGTTTAAGTTTAAACAACATCACATCTTTTCATGAACATCACTTTTTAGCTTTATTACAACTACTTAAGTGATCATGTCATTGCACCATATACACATTAACAACTTGATACAACATCCTATTACATGTCTAACATGTTATCATTAGGTTATACTAATACACAAAGGATTACACTTGCATTCACGCATTCCGACGCCCTTTGATTGCCTACAAATGCACAACAGTCCTAAAGATGGCCATTTTGACCCTTCATAACGACATCAAATTGAAACACTTAAAGAATAAAAGTTATAGGCCTATTCGTCCTTATTCCGAATAATCTTGAATCGCATCAATCGGAGTTCGTATGAAAAAAGTTTTGCTCATTTTAGTAAAACATGTTCGGTTAGTTTTTTTTTCAAATTTTGGCTAGACAGACTACCCCCCAGCCGGGGCAGGGGTTTTTGCTCTAGGATAGCCCGTTGAAATGAGGTCCTTCGCGCTAGTTCGCGAATTATGATCCGAACACTCTGAGAAAGCCAAATTAGGCCTACAAACTCCTTTCTAACAACCATACCAACCTACCCAAGGTGTAATATGTTTCTGTAAACATAAACTAATGTTTCTAACATATTTCTAATCACATAAACAACATAAACATCAAGATTACAACCTTTAAATTTCACTATTTCTCTTATTTCCTCTTCTTTTTGACATTCAGTGAAATTCTTCACTTGTGAATTCGTTTTACAACCAAAATAGTTGGTTCTAATTACATTGTTTTCGATTTTTTTCATGTATTTTCACAATCAATAGCCAATTTATACATTATACTGATGAATTGAGTACCAATTTTCTATTAATTTAAACCATATTCAACATATATCAATGTAAACTCATTGTAATATGATTTCCCCATAATAACATATATTACATGAATTAATTTACTCTAAATCATCTATAAACCATATGAACACAACTTATATCAACAATTATCATATAAATTTAGATAATAAACAATTACTCCTTCAGACCAATTTTATAGAAAACTTTTCATGTATATAAAAACTAGAAATTTAGAAGAAAACTAAAAAATAAGAAAAGTAGGGTTTTACCTTGCTAGAAGATGATTACAACAACTTCTTCTCCTAAATTCTCAATTCACAGAGAATTTTCTCTTCTCCCTTCTCTCTTTTCTTTCTTTCTTTTCTCTTCATTTTTCTTCTTCTCTCTTCTTTCTCCATTCTCTAACTTACGTACTTAGGAACATATAACATATAACATAATAGATATAAATTATATAATATAAATATATATATAAGCGATATCGATTACATCTCTTTGAAAAATCAAAAGTCATAAGGCTTGTTTGGCTAAACATTTTAAAACTTAATAACTTAAAATCCTTATGCCTTGTTTGGTAAAACCTATTTAAATTAAAGAGTTAACATTAAAACAAGAATTTAAGCATTGTTTGGTAAAACCAAAATTAAACTCCTTTAATTTATTTTAATAACTCATTTATCATATAGTTTATTGTCACACTTTTATTACCAAATTAAATTAAGAACATTATAATAATCCATTTAATCCCTATCAACTCTCTAACTTAATTATTAAATTAAATTAGAATATTATCTCATAATAATTAATTTCCTTAACTCATTAATTATTTATTTAACAAATAAAATCAATTGAAACAAATATTTTTTCTACAATAAACACATCAATTAAAATATTTATATAATTCAATAAATATTTGAAATTACAATTTAAAATTCTGGATTGTTACATCCTTCCCTCCTTACAAGGATTCTGTCCCAAGAATCACTACTTAAACCATTCATTTAAACAAATCATTCGTCGCATTCTTCCCTTCTTACAAGGATTTTGTCCCCAGAATCGAAGACACAATTAAACAAATAATTCAGGATAATCTTTCATCATTTTATCTTTGAGTTCCCACGTAGCTTCTTCAGCATTGTGGTTCCTCCATATCACCTTCACGGAAGGTATTACTTTATTCTGAGCACTTGTTCTTTCCTGTCAACTATCTGGATAGGAATTTCCTCATAAGACAAGTCCTTATCGAACTGTAATGGTTCGTACTCGATCACATGCTTGTAATCGGGTTTATACGGTCGTAACACCGAAACATGAAAAACATTGTGAACGTGTTCCAACTCTGGAGGTAGAGCTACCTCGTAAGCCACTTCTCCTACTCTTCGCAACACTTCAAAGGGTCCAATAAACCTCGGGCTTAGCTTTCCCTTTTTACCAAAATGAATTTTCCCCTTCCAAGGAGAAACTTTTAAGAACATGAAATTTCCTACATCGAACTCACGATCTTGTCTGTGTTGATCAACATACTTCTTTCATGCATGTCTTGAGAGTAGCTACCAATCTTGTCTGATGAGTTTAACAACCTCGGTGGTTTGTTGTACCGATTTCGGTCCTAATAGTTGACGTTCATCGACTTCATCCCAAAGACGTGTGGAGTTTTGCACTTTTCTGCAAAGTCTAATGCTTCGTAAGGCGGCATGTCGATGCTTGCGTGGTAACTGTTGTTGTAGGCGAATTCTGCCAATGGTAAATGTTCATCCCAGCTCCCTTTGAAATCCATGATGCATGCTCTGAGCATATCTTCCAAAGTCTAGATTGTTCATTCGCTTTGGCCGTCTGTTTGAGGATGGTATGCCGTACTCATTCTCAATTGTGTTCCCATACATTGTTGTAGTCTCTTCCAGAAATTTGATGTGAATCACGGATCTCTATCTGATACAATTGACACTAGAACTCCATGTCTCAAAATGATCTCTTTAATGTACAACTTTGCCAACTGATCAAGACTGAATCTAATCTTTATTGGCAAAAAGTGTGCTGATTTCATCGACCTATCTACTATCACCCAAATCGCATCGTATCCTCTTACGAGTAGTTGGAAGACCTACCACAAAATCCATTGTGATGTGTTCCCATTTCCATTCTGGTACTTCCAACGGTTGAAGTAATCCGCTAGGTCTCTGATGCTTGGCCTTGAATCTTTGACATGTTAAACATTTCGCAACACATTCTGCGACATCTCTTTTCATGTATGGCCACCAAAAGTGTCATCGTAAATCTTGATACATCTTCGTACTTCCCGGGTGAATTGAATATCTTGAGTTATGAGCTTCGGTCAAGATTTCTTCTTTAATATCCAGATCTTCTTTGAACCCAAATTCGTCCCTCGAATCTTAGCACTCCTTCGGTATCAACCTTGTACTTCACCTCATTATCCTCAACCATACTTTTCTTTATTTTTTTTGCATTCTTCATCTTGTAGTTGAGCATTCTTTACCTTGTCCACCAAATTTGGACTATCTCCCATCTGGAATAATTTTTCATCGGATTCTTTTGGAAATTTTATTTCCAACTCTCTAGCTTGTCATTCTTTGAAATAAGCTCCTCCTGAGTGGTTATCAACATCAATTTTTCACGACCTTTTACGCTAAAAGCATCTCAACAACCACATTTGCTTTACGGATGATAAAAGATCTCACAATCGTAATCTTTTATCAATTCCATCCATCTCCTTTGACGCATGTTGAGATCCTTCTGAGTGAAAATATACTTCAGACTTTTATGGTCTATGTAGATCTCACATTTTTCTCCATAGAGATAGTGTCTCCATATGTTCAAAGCAAATACTACTGCAACCAACTCTAAATCATGAGTCGGATACCCTTTCTCGTAGTCTTTCAATTGTCTTGATGCATACGCAATGACTTTCCCATATTGCATAAGCACACACCCTAGTCCTTTATGTGATACATCACTATACACCACAAAGTTTCCTGTATTATCTGGTAATGACAACACAGGTGCCACACTTAACTTCTTTTTCAAGTCTTGAAACCTCTCTCTTCACACTTCTCCGTCAAACAAATTTTTCTGACTTTCCTTGTCAAATTTGTTAGCAGAATGGCAATCTTGAAAAATCTTGAATAAGCCGTCTATAATATCTAGCCGGTCCCAAGAAACTCCTCACCTCCGAAGGTGTTCTTGGTTGTTCCCAATTGATTCTGACTTGACTTTTGATGGATCCATTGAAATTCCATCTTTGTCAATTACATGCCCGAGAAATTGTACACGTTCTAGCCAAAATTCACATTTAGAGAATTTTGCGTATAGTTTTTCCTTTCTTAGTGTCTCCAGCGTCAAAGCGTAAATGTTCCACGTGTTCTTCTTGAGATTTGGAGTACACCGAGGATATCATCAATGAATACCACCACAAACTTATCTAAGAATGGTTTAAACACCTGTTCATCAAATCCATGAATCGTGAGGGGCATTTGTTAATCCAAAAGACATCACCGAAACTTCGTAATGTCCATCCAGAGTTACGAATGTCGTCTTTGGTACATCCTCCTTCCTTACTTTTCAATTGATGATACCCACTTCTCAAATCTATTTTTGAGAAGTATCTCTAGCACCTTCAATTGATCAAACAAGTCATCTATTCTTGGCAATGGATATTTATTCTTAATAGTGACTTTGTTTAATTCCTATAATCAATGCAAAGACGCATTGACCCATCCTTCTTCTTCACGAATAACTTTGGTGCTCCCTACGGTGATACACTCAATTTGAATGTACTTCTTATCTAACAGGTTCTTTGCAATTGTACCATCGGTTCCTTCATCTCTACCGAGCCATTATATGCAGGGGCCTTCGATATCGGAGGCGGTTCCTGGCGCTAAATCGATCGAGAACTTAATCTCTGGTCGGTGGAAGTCTGGAAAATCCTCCGGAAACATATCTACAAATTCCCTAACCCTTGGTATCTCTTCCGTTTCACCCCTTCTTCTTGAGTATCGACTATGTAAGCTAAATAACCCACATGGCCTTGACTCAACAACTTTTTGGCTGCATAATCGTCGGACATCTCACATGTCTAGGCGATTTGCTACCATGGAAAACTACCTTTGACGGAGTCATAAGGTTTACACATTTCTTTTGGCAATTAATTATCGCTCCATAATTGAACAACCAATCCATTCCCAAAATAACATCAAACTCTATAAGTTTTATCGGAATTAAATCTACCATCATGACATTCCCCTTAATGTTCACCCTACAATTCTTGTATACGAACCTAACAAGAATAACTTCCCTATTTGAAATTTCTATGTTTAAAGGAAATTCAATTCTTCACTAGGTAATCCTAACCTCTTAGAAAATTCATCAGATATAAATGAGTAAGTAGCACCTGAATCAAATAATACATAAGCATTAATATCATTGATAAGGATAATACCGACACTGACATCTTTTGATTGTCTGCATCTTGCCGTCGTATTGAAGGTTACGGTTTGTGGAGTGCATTTGATGATGTTGGTCCCACAATGGTCAATATGCCTCCACTACTACCTCCCTTGTTTTCCGTTGTCTCTTCAGCTTTCTTCTTAGGGTATTCACGAGCAAAATAATCCTTCGACCCGCACGTGTAGCAAAGATTCTTCTTTGGTTGATGGAAATTTGGGGTAATGTGACCCTCCTAGCCACAATTGAAGCATACCCGTTTACCCCATAAGCACATGCCAGTGTGATTATTTCTGCATGTACCACATGCTTTAAACTTCTTTTTCTGCTGGTTACCTTGTCGGCTTCCAGCATCAACACTCGCATTCCACTTTCTCTTCAAGTTACTACTACCATTTCCACCACTATTACCACCATTCTTACCTTCACCCTCATTCTTCTTCTTTCTTTGTTCTTGATTGTACTTTGTCACAGCCTCGCCTCCACCCTCAGCGAGAATTGCCTTCTCAAGCACCGTTACAAACGTTTTTAACTGGAACAGGGAGACTCTACTGTACAACTAAGGCTTTAGTCCATGTTCAAACCTCCTCGCCTTGTGATCATCCGTGTTCACTTGATATGGCGCAAACCTCGCCAACTCATTGAACCTTGTTGCATACTCCGACACTGTCATTATGCCCTATTTTAGCTCTAGAAACTGCACTTCCATATGATTCTTTGAACTCTCAGGGAAATAGGTCTCGAAGAATATTTCCTTGAACCTTTCCCAAGTGATCACTCCCTGACATCCTCTAGTTTTATTGGCTTGCCACTAATAATTGGCTTCTGCTTTCAACATGAATGTTTCAAAAGCAGTTTTCTGGTTCTTATCAACCCTAACAACATCAAATACCTTCTCTATTTCCATGATCTAGGTTTGTGCATCAACCAGATTCATGGTTCCACGGAATTCTGGTGGTCCAACCACTTTGAAATCCTTGAAAGTTGTAGCTTGATTTCGCGATTGATTCTGTAGTGCTCCTGTCAGAAGTGTCACTAACTGCTGAACTGGGTTAGCTTCAGCGTTGTTATTGTTGGTAGATCCCTCAGGGGTTTGTTGTCGTGGTTGACGTCTTCTTGGAGGCATTTTTTGATTAAAATACACTTATTAGATTATTAATCAATTTCTTTTAAGTATTTTCTACTTAATTTTCACATCATAAAATATCATTACATAACACATAACATCTTGAATAAAATTAGCATTTTATTCATTTATCATTTTTAGAAAACATAATAACAATAGCATCACTGCTATTTACATTACTTTCCTGAACTACTAAAGTTTCAGGATAACATCATCATCATATCCCATAGGTTACATAACACTTGGGATTTACATCTTATTTATCATATCATTAATCACATATCAAGTACATTTATGACGACCTACTAAAATACTGCATAGCCTTACGATGCTCTTCTTCCATAATAAGGAACATTGTTCGGCGATCTAACATGTACGATGGCCGCGTCTCGAACTGAATCGGATAACACATGACCCGATCTTAAGCTTGATTGATCATGGTGTTGAAAACACTATTTATCTCTTCCATCTTGATCCTCTTTACTTGTACCTCTCTCGCTGCTACCCCAGCTCGTTGTGAAGCTTCCTCATATGCGTCTTCGGCTCTTGCCCTCTTAGTAGACTCTTCTTTCAATTTGTTCTTTAGCTCTGCGATCTCCTCTGTCAGTTGCTCGTTCTCTCCTTCAGTGTGGATCAACTTCCATTCGACATTATTCAGATGTTCATCTCGATCCTGGATCTTGTTGTCCTTCTCCACCACTGTGAACTGTTGTTCAGCTACTATCTCTTCCAACTCCTCGACTCTATCTTGAAGTTCTACATTACGGTCGTATACTTCGTCGTACATACGGGCAGCGATCAAGTTTAGTGGAATCTCTTCCTTCTTGTCCTCCTCATCCTCATTCGACTGTGGCAGCTCAACAGGGTCCTCCTCATCCGTCTCTACCTCATCATCCTCATAAGGTAAACCCTCTTACTCAACCATTGTGACCAACAGAGATGTTTCCCGTGGCAGTAGTTATTCCCAAACCACCTGAATATCTCGAGGCTTCTCCTCTCTAGGCATCTGGGATCCTTCCTCCCTAGCCTGACTACATTAGCCATCCTGACAACAAAATTTTAAGTTTGAATTACTAATCATTACTACTCGACACTCAAGAGCACATAGGTTGCAACCACATAAGCACATAAGTGTTTTATTACTTCTTCCTTAAAACTCCATAAGAGTTTATCACAACTATCTTTTTAAAGGTTACTCCCTAAGGCTTTTCCCCACCTAAGGTTCATAACATAAAGCTTTGATACCAACTTGTGACACCCCCAAATCTGGGTACTTCATTCCCTTAAGACTTGGTGTTCACTTTCCATACATTCATACTATCTACCCAAATAAGATAACATTTAAACCATAAATCCTCCCTATTAAAGGGTTACATCAATAAGTTCAATAAAACCTCCCAGGTTATCTAACCTTTAAATACAAACATCAAGTGCGAAAAATAAAATAATTACATCTCATCAAATAAAAAAAAACAAAGTCTGACAATATAGAAATCAACAGATTTACAAGTCTTCAACACTTGTTCATCTTTCATTTTCCTTTACTGGTGGTAGGTTCATCGACCTTCTCGACTTTAGCTGTAATGGTTATATAAGCAAGAGTGAGCAAAACAAATGCTCACTAGATATAGCAATGAATCAACAAGAGAATAATAACTGTCAGTGAATAGGCTCAACAAAACCGAATGATACTCTATCAATGATAACCAAAATCTGAAATCAAAATATGAAATATATCTGAGGGTCATAAGACCATGAACTATATCCACGGTTACAAGTAATCTTTCAACTTTAACCTAAACAGTTATACTATAGGGACTTCGCGTACTTAGGGGGATCAGCCCTTTGTACCATGTATTGTGCACAAACATCTAAACGTTTATGCATAAATAATCCCCTGTAATAGGGTTGTTCATCTCAGTTTTAATATACGAGTCCGCACCAAAGGAAGTTTTGTTAGGATAAGTTTCACGGTAATTGTGGACACTCGAAATTTTTTGCACACCTGTTACTAACATTGCATAAGGGCAGGTTCGTCTTTTAGAGATAACCCTGGAAGATAGCTCATATCCATTTCGGATACCACCGGAAGTTCAGTCTCAACCCCGGAACACACACCGAGAGTATCAGTTCCAACCTCGGAGATAACCCCGAGTTTCATCCTTGGAGATTATCCCCAAGGAATGCCGTTGCACTTCTGGTGATAACCCTAGAATCACTTGTTTCAAATGCATGCAATCAGCTTCAACCTCAGAACTCCCGCCGAGACACTCATTTCGAAGACCCAGAGATAACACCGGGAAGACATGCACACTTAAAGATGACCCTGAGTAATTCAAACACTTACAGCAGTCCAATCTCAGAGATAACCACGAGCGATGTACCTTTATCATTAACCGGAGATGACCCGTTGTGAGGAAAAATCGTCTTCTTTCCACCTCAACCCCACATTGCATCGTCTCAACATCTCATACATACATTTGTACGTAACAATATCCCACAAGAACCAATGAGTTCCAATCCCGAGTGACTATTACGTAGGGCAGCACACCGGATAGAATTTGACGCTTGAAGACCATGGGCATGGTCCCCTCTTCCTGACTTCGTATAACCTCTAATCCCATGTCATTGCATAACTCTCGACAATGACGGTCTGAAAAAGGTCTTATACACCTCAATTGAATGCTCGAATTAAAGTTTTGCAAGTCCGAGCAGACATCACAGTGCATGAGTGCACGTACTTTGAGACGACGAGACCATGAGCCCACGGCACCGGGTAGCAGCGAGTGCATCTGCGGTGCATGGTACCTATGACCACCAACTCTATAAATATAGAGCTTGGAGTGGCCATTTTAAAAAAGAAAAAGGCGAGGAAGCCCTGTCAAATTTGCTCTGTACACACCCCATATTGAGTGCTTTCTCATTTTAAACACCCGTTAGCTCACATATAGCTATAAAAAGTTTACTTCGTGTCCTTTTACTTCTTTATTTACATTTAGTTCTGCCTGGAGTTTACTTCGTGGCGGTTGATCATTTTTTATTGCTTTCATTCCATTTAGTCCCGCCTGGAGTTTGCTTCATGGTGGTTGATCGTCTTTTACAGCTTTATTTACATTTCTGATCCCCTATGGAGGTGCTTCGTGGTGGTTGATCATGTCTCTATATATATATTTACCGCTTTTATATATTTACATTTCCAATTCCCCATGGAGGAGCTTCGTGGTGGTTGATCATGTCTGTATATATATATTTATAGCTTTTATATATATAACTACTTACTTCTTTTCATATAAATTACGGCATCATGTGAGCCTAGGAATCATGTGATCACATATTGATTCCATCGAATCTAGATTCTTGTTCGTGATGGACATTTTCAATTTATAGTTGACTTTGTACATTATTCACGGTGTTTGAATTTCCTTAGATGGCTTTCATGCCCATGAGGAGTTCGGCACTATTATATATTATTTTCTCGATGATGCTTTGCATCTCGAAAATAAAAGCAATCAAGCCGAACATTTAATAATAAAATGGAAGTATGAAAAGGTCTCAATTACTATTGAGCACGGGGTTTGAAAAAACCTCTTTTACAAAACCTCACTGGTATATCATGTTTAAAACTGAATTTTTTATATAAATTCAAACCCTTTGTATATAGGTGCGAACGAGGCCTCACAGTACTTCCAAATAACAGCACATTGACCCACACACACACACATACACATTCATATAACAATTTCTTGAAAAGTGGCGGTCAACGTGGCAACACGGATGTCGGGGGGTGCCTAATACCTTCCCTCTGCATAATCAAACCCCCGAACCCAAATGAATCTCGGTTTCACAGACCCATTTAGCAGTGTTACATCACTGGGTCAATGTGCAAACCTTTTCTCGGTTACATTGGTGCAACCAGTTAAAAACACCAACTAGCGACTCTTACAGTCAAATCGTCGACATATACATGTCGGGCCTTTTTCACTTGTTTTTTCAAACAAATCTCACATAACATGAGAACACCAAAGAACAAGAACAGAAAAGGGACAAACAAAAATCCCGATGTCGACATGTGGCGACTCTGATGGGGATTCCAGTAAGAGGGCTTAAGCCGCTACTACAAGCTTTTCAAAACTGTTATATGCTTGTGTGTGGATGTTGCATTTACATTTTTTATGAATGTGTACGAATGCATTTTACTTATTGCACTGCAATATATCTATCTATGATATTAGTGCTTCGCACATGTCATCATTTTCATAAATGGTGAGACACGTTGTACGTGAATGTATGTTGTGTGGTTCCTCCACCAGGAGGTTATCCTATCGGTGTTTGATTACTGGACTCGTAGGGAGACTAATTCCAACGAGGCTCGGGAAAGGCACCACCCAGATTTGCTCCAGTTGAAAGACCGGATTAATTTCCCATCAAGTTGATTGCGATGATCTGGAAACCTTCATGCCAAAAAGCCGCAAGTGTAAACCTAAGATAGGTCAGCCTCTGATAAACCAAACACGGAGGAAAGTCTCTTCATGCTTTCCATTTTCGATTACTTTTAAAAGCATTTACTTGTAAAATATCATTTCATGTCAATCCATCGTAATGGAAAATATGAAGAAATATGTGCACATGCATAGTTAAAATTAGCATGCTATCCTGTATTACAAACAGCTAACATCCGTTTTGCAGGATAAAATTCCTAAAGCGGATACATCACATAACATGTAGACATTGATACATTCCTTGAAACTAAACTACATAACTTTTTTGTAGGGAAACAATTGGGCATGTTACCGGCTCAAAATCCAAAAAGGCCACAAGCCTACAACCAATCATGTCTTCTTCTGACCAGTCTAATCACGTTTCTCACGAAGAATTCGACGGATTAAGTAAAAAAATTACAGATTTGGTTGTTCTGCTTAAAGAATTGCATCAGTCTACTCAGGGCACAAAAATACCCACACATACAGAATCCTCTGCACAAGGAGGAGCTCAAGGTTTGGATAAAACAAATCCAGGACCTCAGTTGGATACAACCAACAAAGACACTGAAATACCCATCTCAAAGGAGATCCAGACACCGGTGATATTAGGAAGAAGATCCTTCAAATGGAGAAAATCATCCTGTTAGTTCCTAGTAGGCATAATAGATCTAGAAGGAGGGGAGGGGGGGGGGGGGGTTGAATAGATCCTTTTTATTTTCAAAATCCTTTTCTGGTTTATTTTGTATTGCTAATAATTAAGCATATGCCAAACATAAGAATCTTTTCAAGAACAGCGGAATATGTAAAAGATCCCCTTCATTGATATATTCATAATCATACATACATTGTTCGTAGAGTTAGTTCGATTGGTAAGTAGTTAAAACATACATAGTAGTTATAGCGGTTAATGTACATAAAGTAAATGACATAAAGTAAAAGACATAAAGGGTTTTAAGTGGTTTAGGAGACTCAAGCTCTAATCCACTCTTCGCTTTCAACTAGCAGATTTCCACTAAGGAAGGCGGCACCACAGAATCACTAAGATTCCTTCAAGCCGGCTGACCTTGGGACATTAGTTCACTAAGAACTCTTTGAGGCCATGACCTTGGAACTTCTCTAGTTCCTAGGAACTCTTCAAGCCCAATGAGGCTTGGAATCTTCATTTAGTCCCTTCGGACAAGGACCCCTCAGCCCCTGGCTTCTTGTTGTTGTAGTTGTTGATGTTGTTGGTGATGAGCTGCTAAGATGTCATTAAGCTCGAACATCTTACATACTTAGCGACTTGGTGTGGTCCTCTTTGCATTCCGCTCGAGTCTAGACCACATCTTCTATGGTGCAGCTGATCTTTACTCTTTTCTGTTCATCTTCATCTGATGTCAGCTGTGCACCATCACCATCTGGATTTGCTAAGTCCCTGAGCTTTTGGTAGACTTCTTTTGACACTTAGCAATCCCTGAAACCTTCTTGAATGTTTTGCAGAAATTGTTCTGCACTTATTCAGTTTCAGCTTTAGGTTCATGGTGATTCGTAGAGTGGCTCTCCTGATCTTCTTTGTACTCTACCACTTTTCTGAATGCTATCTTCTCGGCCTTCTCGGCTCTAAGCTTGGCTGCCATCTTCAATGACATTCTCATCTTTGTTGAGTGAAGCTCTAATCCGTTTAAGTCCTTCTTCAAGGCTGCTTCACTTCCACCTTGGTAGTCTCACTTTATCCTTTGAGACATTACATTGATCTTTTGGTGAAACTCGTATAGTCAACAATAGCATTTAATAACTCAACAATTCTACAACATAGCAGTCATCAGCAACTCTTGATCTTTGAGGTTCTGTTGATTTATACTCCTTCCAAATCTTCCCGTTGGAATATAGCCATTGGAAGCTATTTGAATTGCCTCGCAGATCTTGAGTTATTTGATGTAGACTGCAGATGTGACATGACATCCCTTTTACGACTTTTCGACCTTTGTAATCTCTTTGTTTCACCTACCCCATCAGAGATGTCACTTTCATGTCTCGGGCAGGTAGTCAACTTTATTTCTTCCTTCTGATTTCTAAATCAGAGGCTGTCCTTTTCCATCGATGCTCTCAATAAGCTCTATTCGGATATCAATCTTCAGATTGAGCCGTTGCCAATGCCTCAATCTTTAGTTGTTCGAACTCTACGATTCTGATGCGTATCTTCTTGGACCTGATCGTAGTGTCTTGTTAACTGTTGCTTCTTGACTTGTAGAATTAACATTACGATCTTGAAGAGTGTTCATTAGATCTCCAATGTGGAACACCTCTTCCTATTCTTGTGCAGTGCTTCAATACTTTTGTTTGCCTTGACTGTTCTCAGATACTGATGGCTTGACTCCTTGTTCTGGGCCCTTCTGATTAACAAGACACTTCAGATGTGTGGCGTGTCTAGCTCGCTTTCTCCTTTTGATCTCCCGTTCACTTATCATCAATGGACTGACCCAATGCTTAATCACTTTAGCCTTGTTATTCAGAGGCTTACCAGTATCTTTGTGTATACTCCATTAGTTTCTTCTTTGTTTAGCAAACACTACGATCCTGGTTACTTTCAGGATCGTTGTCATCTTTCTACTTGACAGCCACTGCATATGCTGACTTTCCATAGTCAGCTACTGAAGTCTTCTTATGATCATCTTGTGGAAGACTTTACCTTGAATGGCTTTTCAACTCAATCTGGATGCTGATTGAGTTGATGCTTAGATCTTCTATTAGCTTGCATGCCATTTGTTGAGTACTCTCTTGCCTCCTTCAGGTGAGATGTATCTTTGCATTACCAACCAGAGGCTTCATTCCTTCGGATATTCTAGGAGTTCTCAATTGTTGAGAATCGTGTTTGCTCTATGATTTTATTGTGGCCTTGTGAGCACATGTGTTAAGGTCTTAGCTCTGCACTCTACGATTCAGCTTCGGCTGTGCAGACACTACGACTTTTAGATCAAATCTTGATACTACGATTTCTATCGTTGTGCTTGTTGTCTTCATCTGATCTTGCTCGACTACGATCTCTGCCCAAAATACGATCAGTAGACTCTACGATTCTGAGTGCAGTCTACGATTCTTGAATTGGCTTTGACATTAGTAAACTCTACGACTCCGAGTGTAGTCTACGATTCTTGACTGGCTTTTGCAGATGTTCGGTCGACTTGTAGGCAGGCTGTCTCTACGATTCTGAACATGACTTCCTCAGCAGACTTCGGCTCTAAGGAAGCTTTACTCAACACACTACGATCCTTCCTCGTCTCTCCTGGAAGTCTACGAACTTTGAGATCTACTATCTTGCAAACTACGATTCTGCCTCAATAGCTCTTGAGTTATCCTTGACTCTCCTGGCAGAATACAATTTCTGGTGCAGTGCTCGACGATCAGACAAGCCTATCTATTACATTATAAGATCAACCTAACATGCTTGATCTTTCTATGTTTATAGTCCTTGTATATCATTTCTTTCTAAGGACTTTACAAAGATGTTTACTTATGTAGGATCAACCTAACACATTTGATCAATTCATTCTAAGTCCTTGTACATATGTTTCTATTATCTATCAAAGAACTTTACAGCTTTTCTTAATGTAAGCATACTTGCATATTCATTCTTATATACATAATCAAATCATATGTAAATAGGAATATCATTCATATGCTTATTCCTGACACATCCGTTCTCTCAAAGGGATTGGAACCCATTGGGAGTGTTTGATATGTTGACCTTTGTATATTCCACGGTGTTCATTATCCGGAGAAATTTAAAACCCCGACTTTGAAAAGTATGATGGATTAGGGATCCTTACACACATTTGAAGGTGTTCATTGGAGAACTTGGATCTTATGCGAACGAGAAGCTCGAATCATTTGTTCCGGAAAAATCGATCGAGGAAGCCCGATCATGGTATACCGGATTAGACAACTCAAAGATCCATAGCTGGGAAGAGCTAGCTCACCGCCTTGCTGCTCAAGTTATTCCCTCTATGACGGAATCTGAAATGGTTAGACATACAAGCACAGTCTTCCTTGATAATACAAGGTCAAAAAGGCAATTAGAATATGCCTATACAGAGGAGAAACTACTCCCCTTTTCAAGCACAATCTTCAAACCCTCCATTGCCTAAAGGTGGAGAAGTAAAGTTCCCTCTAACGTTCACACCCTTAGGGGATTCTCTCGAGAATATTCTTACTCTTCTGACTACTCAGAAGAAAATCACATATTCTTCCTGACCCGACCCTAATGGGAGGGGTTTCAATGCCATTCGAAAGTGTGCTTATCATTTCGGGGCACCTGGACATGATACTCAAGATTGTTGGGCCTTGAAACACAAGATCCAAGATTTAATAGACAATGGTGAGATCGTGGTTATCACAACAGAATAACCTCATGTGCAAGATAACCCTCTTCCTCAACATAAAGAAAAAAAGGTTAATATGATTAGTTGGAACAGTGGACAGAGTTCCAATTTTAATGATGAATCGTCCCAGACCATCAAAGACAGTGTTAATAGAAGGGATTACGGAAAGTTCCAATTTGCCATGGAAAGAAAGATGAAAGCTCTTTTTAAGCAAGTTGAACAATTGGCAGAGCTGATGATCCATTAGGATCAAGTCACACACCAATTAGTCAGCCAGGAGCATGCATGTCTCCTTCCTTTTGTTATGAATGCTCCATCATCACCTTCCGAAAGTGAATGTGACGCCCCCAAAATAGGTATACATCACCCATCTTGGGTGCTTGGGATACATAGTCTTGAATACAAATACAAACTAATAATACAATGATTCATGTAAAATACGATAAAACATATCTTTGTGAGTTTTAATACAAATATTGTCATCTAGACAATATCCACACTCAAAATAAGTCCTCAATACATTTATTAACACACTATTTCATAGAATAGTGAGGACTACTAATGCTATCCTCTGGACCATCACTCCGTTCCCCGACTAGTCCCTGCTACGTTCTCATTTCCCGAAGAGAATAGTGAAAGAAAAGGTGAGCTCAACTAGCCCGAAGAAAAATTATGACTAAGATAATGCGGGATAAATTATCATTAGCCTTTAACAATGTTAAGCAGATAAAATACAATAGACATCAAGTTTAAGCTATGAATAAGCAATCCATTAAAAGAGTCAGTAGAGAATAAAATCTACTATCTTTTATGATTTAAAACGTTTTTCATCACTTTTATCATTTGAGACTCAACTTAATAAATAATCCACATCATCCCCACCTTTTCTGCCAAGGATATTCATTGGGGTCACGACCACAAATTATCCATGCACTACGGGCCGAGGATATTCGTGTATTCATCAATGGTCATGATCATGCCAACAACTGTCCATCAATGCACTACGGGCCAATGAGGACTTTTACCACATCATTTGTAACATTACGATCATGATTATACCGAATAATCCCTGGTCATAATCATACCAAGTCCATCTATACACTACAGGCCACAGATGACTTTCAAAAATATAAACATGAGGATGATGACAATGATATAAGAATTCAATAAAATAAGTTCAAAAATTAGTTTATCCAGGAACTAATAACGTCCAAATTGTCAACACGATACTTCTTTGTAGAGTAAAATTCAAGAATGCTCAGAAAAATATTTCCATGAAAAGATAATGGATGAAGCGCAAATATCAAGGATATTCCACTAATTTCATGGAGTATAGAAGTCAAAACTTTAACCAACCGAAAGTATATTAAAGAATGGAATAACAAAAAGAAATCACCAAGCATGTGATAGATCATACTGAGGCGAGTTATTCCAGCGAATAATAAATCACGGAACGGTAGGCATAAAAGCGCACATACATAATATTCCAGCAGAATAATAAAGGCGGAACGAATTAAAGGCGTAAAAGCGCATGCATGTGACGAGGATATTCAGCAGAATAATAAAAAGCGGAACTAGGTCCGGCGTAAAACACACAAAATGCAGATTATTCCAGCGAGAATAATAAAGGCGGAACCAGTGCGGCGTAAAACGCCTTGAGACAGGATATTCAACGAGAATAATAAAGACCTGGAATAACAAAAAGAAATCACCGAGAATGTGATAGATCGCACGAGGCGAGTTATTCCAATAGAATAATAAATACGGAACCGAGGTCCTACAGTAAAATGCATACGAGATAGGATATTCCAGCGGAGAATAATAAAAGCGGAACTAGGTCCAACATAAAAGCGCCTGACAAGATATTCAGCAATGAATAATAAAGAGCGGAACCATGTCGTACGTAAAACTCATGCATGACAAAATATTCCAGCGAATAATAAAGATGGAACCACCATAAAAGGCATAAAGCGCACGTATACATGATATTCCAACGAGAATAATAAAGACTGGAATAATGGAAGAATTTCACCAAGTATATAGGGTAACACAGCGTATCACGAGTTATTCAATGCAGAATAATAAATAATGGAATAACAGGAGTTCTCTTCATGAATACAAAGAAATAATACCCTTACAGATAAAAGAAGCTGGATATCGAAGTAGTGAAGTAGCGTAAAACTCTTCTTCTTTTCTCTATAATTTCTCTCTCTGAGTTTTAGTGAATTAAGTAAGAAATAATGAAGGAATGAGCTTCTATTTATAGAAGAATGGATTGAATAGTAACTAATTCATGAGCGGTCAGATTGATTTACTTTTAAACCAAGCGATCCATATTGATTTTACTATTAAAACTTAAAGCAAACGGTCATACTGGATTCACTTTATTAAAACTTTAAACCGATGATTCATAGTGATTTACTATTAAAACTTTAAAACGGTGATCCATATTGATTTACTATTATAAATTCAACCAACTATTGCGAAAAATTAGCACATCTCCTCATGGAATAATATTGTACCAAAAAATAATTTAGAAAATTAAAAGAAATATATTGTTCGGGTGAATAGTACCCCGTGAATAGTAACTCGTGAATAGTACTCCAACACAAAAAGTGTCTCGAATACCCGATTGAACAATATAACCTCTAGACATCAATTATCATCGGAATAGATGTCGATTTCTACTAACACAAATAATCCCAACACAATGAAACTATCAAATTCATATTTAATCAACACAAACTTATTCATCATTAATATTATAACTCACAATATTTAACAACCAAGTTGTTCCCAGGAAAGATGGGGTTTTCCGATAAGGATTTCTCCTTATCGGTGCGCAATTAGGTGACCAAACCTCTCCTTAACAGAACTTCTAAACATTGTCAATATTGCATATAATAATATGAATAACTTTGCCATCTCAATTATTGATTTAATAATATATCATATAATGCAAATGATACTGTGACAATAATCGAATCAATAATATGAGAGATATGATGCATCAATTACTGTAGCAATAATTGAGTATAACTGAGTGACTTCTTACGTAAGTATCAATAACCAATCTGGTGTGCTACTATACAACCAATGCCAGACATCGCATTTTCTTTTACCACCGGGTAGTTCAACAGTTTTAATGGTAACACTTCTGCCGTTATTTTTATGAAAAGATAATTTTGTCGTTTTCTCAATCCGATAATAATTCTGTTGTGGGGTCCACCAATGATTGTGCTGTCGTACGAATATTCCCCGACACAAAGAATATTCCCCGACCAATCGAATATAAAATAACAACTTGCATACTTTGCAAAATTTATAAATATTACCCACAACTATAACATTTTATTAAATCCACACCATAATATTCAAAAATGATATTTATAGAAAAATCAACTTTATTAAAAAAAAAAGATGGGGTCTTACAGTGAAGCATTGGAGGAAAAGGTTGCGAAGAGAGCAAATGCTAAAGCCCGTCAGGATTTTGCCAATAGAAGGGAATTTACATACCTGGGCCAACCTATGGAGGAGATATTTTAAATTTTAATCAACGAAGGAAGAATCACCTCCCTTCTACCTCCAATTAATCCCCGTTCAAGATGATTCAACTCTGATGTCATGTCAATATCATTCACATTCTCGCATGTCGCAAAGCGGAAGAATCTTTGGGCAATCCGCCACCTTATTCGAGAATTTAATTGGCGGCGGTGTCCTGCAATTTGGCGGGAGCGATATGACTTGTCTACTCGAGAGTAGGAATACCTGTCCTACTAAGTGGAATGGGCTAGTAGCAGTTATATCCGCTGAGATTGATGAGACTGTCGGGCCATTTCCCATACAAGCGATTCAAATCAAAGGTAGTGATGATCCTTTGAAATTGGCTGCACCAGAGCCAATTTGCTTACCATTCAGACCACAGTATCCTGTTATCAACTTATAAAAAGTCCCATGGAATTATAGAGAAGCTGAAGGATCCATGCCTCATACTACTGCTATAGTGTCGAAGGAAATTCCACTGTATCTTTCTCAGAGGGTGATGAAGCCTACCATAAAAGCAAAAAGGAAGATTCCCATTGAGAAGATTAAAAATTTCCTCTGCACTATGGGCCATAATGAAGCCAAGGTGGTTTTAAGCTTAAGGAAGATCTTATTGAAGGTTTTGAAAGAAGCCTACTTGTCGAAATCAGTGAATGTGGAAAAAATTCAACATCTGGTTGATCACATTTTTAACAACAATGTGATATCTTTCACTGATGACGACATAACGCCCGAAGGGACCGGTCACTGCAAGTCGTTGCACATTTTAGTGTTGTCCTCTGGCTATATGTTAGCTGGAGTTTTGATAGATGGAGGTTCAACTCTGAATATCTGTCCTTATGCCACTTTAGTGAAGATGAACATCAATCTCAAATGGATCCGAAGTAGCTATACGGTCATCAAAGCTTTTGATGGATCCCGACAAAATTCTGCCGGAGAGATTGAGCTGCCAATTGAGATTGGTCCCCATACATTTTGCGTATCTTTTCATGTCCTCAAGATAGATTCAAGATACAACCTACTATTGAGGAGACCATGCATCCACATGGCTGGAGCCGTCCCTTCTACACTTCATCAATAACTTAAATACATTGTTAACAATAGCCTAATTACTATCAACGCTGAGCCAAAATGTCCTAAACAAGGAGATATACCACTCATCGCCTTCAATTGAAGTTGGTGGCCGATTTTCATACTTTGGAAGTGAGAAAGCAGCATGATACCATCCTATTGGGCGCCACTTCCCGTCCAAGATTCTGCCGAAGTGATGGCCGCCACACAAGAAATGATATCATTGGGTCATCAGCCTAGACAAGGGCTGGGTAAAAATTAGCAGGGTATTAAGCACCCAATTCAAATTTCCAGTCAAACCGGGACAGCCGGACTAGGGTATTCTTCCAGTTCCATTCATAGGAATCCTTATAAGCACAATCAGATTCCTCAAGCTTCCGCCACACGATTATCTCCACCTGCAACTCCTGAGCCTATAAAGTCTTCGGTAAAAGTGCCAGCCTATGTTATGGCTATGCTATTTCCCAAACTAGTACCAGTTAAAGCAAAAGAGGTTCTGATTCCTGATCCCGTAGTGGAAGAGACGGAACGGAAATGCAAGCCGGACATCGCCCTAATGGTGTCAGGCATACGCATCATTGTCCATGATGAACATACCAACCGATACACCCTAGATGATGATTGCCCAGATGTTATGGTCATCATTCACGAGAAGGAGGATGATGACAGCCCCTTCATCACTGCAGTCCATCATAACTTTGCTATTGACAATTGGAACAACATTCTATACATTGGTCGACAAGGGTAAAATGGGCAGAAAATCCCTCTGCCCTTTAAATAATATTATCTGCTTACTTTTCTGTATAGTATTAGCAGTTATTTTTCCAGTATATATTAAGTGAAAGCATATTTTGTATAAGGACTCTGAATTTAAAAGTTTTTGTACTTACTGATAAGAGGTCTTTTCTCCACAAGGATTGTAACTTTGATGAAAAGTTGGACTCATACTTGATGGAAATACAAGAGGACATTGAGATACCTCAGGAGATTAAAGAATGGGTCAAAGAAAAACCTAAACCCAACCTTGATCAAACCACTTCTTTCAATCTCGGAACCTTAGAAAGCCCTAGGTTGATCCAGATTGGTTCAGATCTAACTCCAAACCAACGTAATGACATGGTTGCGTTATTAATCCTTTTCCAGGATTTGTTTTCATGGTCTCACGAAGACATGGTGGGTTTGTCCACTAACATTGTCCTTCATCGCCTTCCCATTAAAGAAGGATTTAAGCCAGTCAGGCAAAAGCTCAGGCGATTGAAACTTGAGTGGAGTTTAAAGGTTAAAGAAGATTTTGTGAAACAATTTCAAGCTAGCATTATCATTGTGTCTACATATCCTGAATGGATATCCAACAAAGTCCCCGTGCCTAAATCGGGAGGAAAGGTGCGAGTTTGCGTGGATTACCGGGATTTTAACAAAGCTTGCCTTAAAGATAGCTTTCCCGTGCCTGTTATCCACATTCTTATTGACAATATTGCTCAATACGACATGTACTCCTTTGCGGATTGCTTTGCGGGGTATCATCAAATTATGGTCTATGAGGAGGATCGTGAGAAAACTACTTTCATCACGCCTTGGGGAACCTTCTCCTATAGACGGTTGTCATTCAGCCTCATTAATGCCGGAGCAACCTATCAGCGAGCTATGATGGCTCTTTTCCACGATTTAATGCACAAGGAGATAGAGATCTACGTGGATGACATCATTGTCAAGTCCCGAAGGGAAGAAGACAACCTAGACCATCTCATAAAGCTCTTCAACAAGTTACGTAAGTACAACTTGGAGTTGAATCCAGCCAAATCCGCATTTGGCGTTAAATCATGCAAGTTGCTAGGATTTCTAGTCAGCCACAAAGGGATTGAGCTGGATCCCACCAAAATCCAGGCCATCACTAAAATGCCAATTCCTCAGACAGAGAAGGCCATCAACTTCATTAGCAGGTTCATATCTCAACTCACAGCAACCTGTGAACCCATCTTCAAGTTGTTAAGGAAGAACTCCTCCATAAAATGGAATGATGAGTGTCAAAAAGCCTTCCTTACAATAAAAGAGCAGCTAGTTAAAGCTCCCATTTTGGTACCTCCCAAGGATGATGTTCCCCTATTCATGTACCTTTCAGTCAATGACAATGCCATGGGCTACATGATGGGGCAGAAAGACGATAGAGGCCAAGAACGAGCTATCTATTACCTCAGCAAAAGATTCAGCATCAGTGAACACAAGTAATTCAGAAAACTTGTTGTACTTTAGCATGGGCTTCTATGAGGTTACAGCATTACCTCCATGGTCATACAACCCATCTCATATCTCGCGCGGATCCTGTCAAGTACGTGTTCAGTACACCCATGTTAAATTATCGACTGTCCAGATGGCAGTTGATCCTATAACAATTTGACATCGTCTACGTGACACAAAAGTCTATCAAAGGTCGAGGAATTGCGGATCCATGGCTCTGTGACCTGAGGAACTTCAAACCCTTGAAACATACTTCCCGATGAAGGGTAATGATTCAAAGAACACCATCGGTACAATACATGTCGTCGTGGGAAATATATTTTGATGGAGCATTAACATTACGAAGGCTCTAGAATCGAGCGATTCTATTGCCCTCTGACGGGGAAGCGATATCCGTCGGCGTCAAATTGCGGTTTATCGGCACCAACAACCAAACGGTGAGTATGAAGGCTGTATCACGGGGCTAAAACTTACCCGTTTAATGGGTATAAGGCGGTTAACTGTCTTTGGGGATTCAGAGTTGGTAATCAAACAATCCACGGGAATCTATCAAACCAAAGAGCTACATTTGCTGCCTTTCCATCGGCAAGTTTTATAGATGGCTTCGAAGTTCGAAAAGATCTCCTTTTTACACATTCTTCGTAATAGGAATGATTTTGCGGATGCGTGTTGCCTCTTTTTAAGTTTTAACAAAATAGCTCTAACTTATGTAAGTATACATGTGTCAACAAGTAATACAGAGTAAGTAGAGTATCATTCCCACAGAGAAAGTTGTCTAATTTAAATTACTATGCATCAACTAAAATACTATTTTTATATGCTTAAACTAGTTCTTATAATTGTGAATTATTCTAAATGCAAATAACAACTAAAATAAGAATAATAATGAAATAAATTAAATCTGGAAATAATGGGATCCTAACTTCATTTAATAATTCATCTAATTACCACCATCATGCAAGAATAGTTCACATATAACAGGAAAGTAGCCAAGAGCACTAAAATAGACATAACCATTTTTCAATGTATTACGACCTACTCACATAGCATCCACATGCAATAGACACCATGTAATCATCAATATAATCAAAATCACTATATGTCTATCCGAAATTGCAACTATATTGAATTTAAGCGCAAGCTCTTATTTAACTCATGCTGTGAAATAGTATATGTCTATCTGATTAAAAATACAAAACCAATCAAAACAGCCCCATATACGCATGCTATCATGATTACAATCCATACTGCAGCATGTTTTTTCAATTCCATACAAGCACTTAAAACGAATGGTGATCAATCATTCATGCATGCAAATCAACCATGATAGAAATTCCTTATGATATGTAAAACAATCCAGCAGTCAAGCATGCAATTAAACTACATATTAAAATCTATTAGGATCCCATAATGGAGTTTAGTTCATGATTGAACCAAAAGCCATCATGGGATCAAAGCAAAACATGAATAATAAGCTAACAATTGAAAGATAAGGGATAGAATCGATCAAACCCAATTGCTGATTATAATCCAATAGTAACGTTCAATTCCGCATTAAAATTTGGCAAAGAAACAATAGTTTATCCACCTTGATTGCAAGTCCAAAGTAGAAGTAGAAAAGATGAAGTTTAGGCTTAGTTTTACGTTGGAAATCGCCCAAAGTGTAAAACCCTAGTTCCAATATGAAAAACACGTACAAACTACTCAATGATACGTTTGACATCAGTCAGAACTGTTTTTAATTCCTTCCAACCCTTAAAATTTAAAAATTAAATTAAAAGCAATTCGTTAGCCTTCAGACTTCGGCAGCGTTGCGGCACGCGCTCATCCTTTGTAATCCTCGGCGGTGCGCGCGCATGCAATTTTAGTCCATCTAATATCGTGTGGTAAAAGTGTGCGTAGCGCGTTTAATATGTACTTGGCGACAAGCCTGGCGGATTTCGGTTCTCAATTGCCGCTTTCTGATTACGTCATCATGCTCTGCTTCCTTCTATTGTCCATCAATGCTTAGTTTCCTTGCCCCACATGATCCTCATGCCATGCACCCATCAGCCTCATGCTATCTAACATCGCCTAACTATGTCATATCCTGCACTTTTACACCAAAGGAGTTCTCAGTACATGCAATGCAAAATAACATGAAATGCAACTAAAAACACACTAAAATGTACTTGAGATGGGCATAGTTCGCGTGAATTGATATCAATAAGCAGGTGTAAAACCCACTTATCAAATACCCCCAAACTTGAACTATTGCTTGCCCTCAAGCAATGCATACTAAAACACACAATGAAAATGCAACTACACTACTATGCAACTAACTTAGGATGCAAACTAGTCTCATATTGTTCCAATTTCTATGTAATTTGGGTCCAAATGCCTCAAATAATTATCCAGATTCAAGAATACAAATTCAAACCAAACTATAGGAATAATATCATACACTTAGATAATTCATAAATACTATATAGATGCTGTGTGTGTGTGTTGTGTTCACCAAACCTTGATTTAAGCAAAGAATACACATGCTAAACTACTCAAAAATAGAAAATTACAGTCTAAATCAAAACTCATGTATACTTATGCAACGAAGACTGTTCCAACATATCAAAACAAACTGAGGTTCTACAATGGGCTTAACTGCTTTATTGCTACTCATGAGGGCGATTTTCGCTCTTTCCCACGGTATTTATTTCTATTTATATTTATTTTTATTTCTTGACATGACTGTGCATGCATTATTCTATTAGGCAACACTGCTACCCTTTAGTGAGCTTTCAACCAACGACTCCCAGACCATGAAAGACCATAGGGCGCTCGGTGCAGACATAATCCCCTCGGGCGTACTTACTCAAGTAGCCAGGGCCCCAAAATAAGACTAGCCACGTTATTGCTATTTGTTTTTTTTATACATAGCATACCCATGTTTTCCCAAAGTTCGAATATCAATGATTTATACAGTCTAAGTTCACTTTCCACATTTTTCTCTTTTTAAACTACATTTTCCATCGAGTAATGTAGCACATAATTCTTGTATCTACAAGTGATTGTGAACACAGCCGTGCAAACCGAAAGCATATAAACAGCGACATGAATTTCATCGTGTAAAACATTATAGCTAGGTTCATGTTATCCAAAACACTCAAAAATCCTTCAAAATTCATTATCATCATCGGCTAGACAAATTTTCCATAAAACTAGAACTGTGAGACATGCAAACTAAAAATATACTAACACGAGTAATAATAGCTAAAACAAAAAATTTTCTGCAAATTTTTATTATGCACAACGTAAACTAAACATGCACAACTATATGAAAATTTAAACTAAACATGCGAAATTAAATGCAAATACTAAATGCAACTATACTACTACCCACAATACCCCCAAACTTATAATATTCAATGTCCCAGTGAATGAAGGTAAAGGGAATAAGAGAACTCCCCTAATGATCAGCCACACCACCCTCTTCTGGTGGTGAATCTGGTGGTGGATATGGTACAGTTGTCCCGAACTGAGGCCACTCAAGCGTTGTTCCTTGTAGTACAAATGCCTCTGCCAAGGACCTCATCAAACCCATTGCAAACGCTAAAAAATTGTCATACATGGCGTCAACTTTTTGCTCCAACCTTGAAGTCATCGATCCCAAGTAGTAAAGGGAACTTGAGTTAGAAGGCCCACCAAATGCATCGGAGAGAGGGCTGTTGTCGTGGCTCTGGGAAAGTGGGCTGGATGATAAAACCTAATCCTCTCGGATGCAGTTCACCACCCGTCCAATCTTTGAACTTAGCAATAGTGGTATGAGTAATGTCGTGGCTCGAGTTCTACAGCTGCTCGTTATTCCACGGGACTTCTTGTTGGGTACAAAGCATGGCTGCCACAGACGCATGTGGAATACTCCCAGTAGTGCTCCCCCGTAAATAACGCAACATATTTTAATGAATTAGGTGTCCTACGTCAATGTACTTGCCTTTGATGATGCCCCAAAAAATGATAGCCCTCTTAGTGGTTATTTCATGCTGGTGAGCTGACGAAACTAATTTGTCACAAATAAACAGATTCCACGCTTTGGCATATCAATTCAAGGCGGACGCTGGAAAAGATTTTGGCTTAGTCGTCCCTGCCTTATAATTCCATTTGGTGCCCAGAATGCACAATTCAACAATCACTACTACAAGATCTATTTCTAAATGTGCACCTTTTACCCAATTAGCAAACCCGGTGGGGAAAGCGTCATTTATTACGAAGAGCTTTGCGATCAGGAGGTTAAAAATCCACTTTACTCTCCTCGAACCAACGTTATCCCTCCTTTTATGTCCTTAGCATTCGCGTAGAACTCTCGAACAACCCACATAGGAATAGGCATAGGAGTTACAACCAAGCTAACCCAGCCTCTTTCTCGTATCATATTCCATAGTTGGCCATCTTGCTTCTCAGGTTTAAACCCCCGTTCCTTCACAAACGATTTGGCCACGATTCGATAATATTCATACTGGGCTTCCAAACTGATAAATTTCTTGTGGTCCACGACATCCTCTTCTTGATTACTGGAGGAAGATGCTGATGATGAAGAGATGGAGATGGAGCGTGCTCTTTTTGGACCCATTTGCAGATGATAGAGAGAATGTAGATGATTTGCTTGATAATGAATAAGAGCTGCTAATGAGAGTACCCCCAAACTCGTTGCTGCACAACCCAAGCAGAAACCCTAGATTTATGCCAGTGGATGAGATAATGGGTCTGAGCTTTGAATGTGGAAAGAATCGTGGGTATGAACTTTGATGAGAGTTGAGGAGTCGTGCGGTTATGGGAGAGCAGAAGAATACGCTTATATTATGTCAAGTAAGAGACCGAATAAGCCACGACTCGGTTTTAAAACATTAAAAATTTTCAATTCAAAAGTCGCATGCGTGGCCATGCGATCTTCTTTCAATGGAGATTCGGTATGCAAGGCTTGCGAATGGAGAGTTGAGGAGCTTGATTGGACCGCCTAGGCGGTTGTCACAACTTGGGTTACTGACTTTGGGGCGCGGGCCCGCAATTCCTTAAGCCTAATCATGCGCGGCCGCATGGTCCAGATTCCTATACTTCAATTTTTTAGCTCTCGATCTGCAAAACAGGGATGCCTTCTTTTCATTCACCTGCATCACACCAATTACCCATATCAACGTGTGAACTCCGAAATAATCATAAATGATCAAGTAAATTCTATACAATACTAGAACATAGTCCAATGCAGATTCAATTACACACTCACTTATGCTCAACATAATCAAAAATGAAATAATGATGAACTAGCTAAATACCCTACTGAATAAATAAAAAGAAAGTAGAGATAGAAATAATGGGTTGCCTCCCATCAAGCGCTAAGTTATAATCAATTAGCTTGACTGTCTCTGAAGCTCATGCCGGTGAAAGGATTGAGGTGACGTTCTGTCTGTACACCTCGCCACCAAAGTAATTCTTCAATCGTTGTCCATTCACCTTAAAAGGTTTGTCTGAAAACTGATCATATACTTTAATTGCACCATGCAGAAAGACAGTCTTCACTGTAAATGGACCTGACCATCTCAATTTTAGCTTCCCGGGAAAAAGATTAAGTCTAGAGTTATAAAGCAAAAGCCTTTTGTACTGGTTCAAATGTCCTCTCCATGATCTTTCGGTCATGCCATTTCTTCACCTTCTCTTTGTACAACTTTGAATTCTCATATGCCATAATCAATTCATCCAACTCATTGAGTTGAGTAGGTGCTTTCTCCCCGCAGCCTTTCAAATCAAAATTGAGCTTCCAGATTGCCCAATATGCCTTATGCTCTAGCTCCATAGGAAGGTGATAGGCTTTTTTTCCATACACGAGTTGAAAAGGTGATATGCTTAATGGAGTTTTGAATGCGATCTATAAGCCCATACTTGCATCATCCAACTTTAACGACCAGATCCTTCAGCGTGGGATTCACAACTTTTTCAAGGATTCTTTGACTTCTCGATTCGACACTTCATTTTAGCCATTCTTTGTGGGTGATAAGTCATAGCAATGCGATGGTTCACCCCATACTTAGCCAAAAAGTCAGAACCGCTTGCGAAATGACCGCCTTTCATCACTGATGATAGCCCTTGGAGTCCCAAATCTCGTGAAGATACTTCTGTGTAAAAATCTAAGGACTACCTTGGCATCATTTGTCTAAGACGCCACTTCTACCCATTTCGAGACATAATCCATCGCGAAAGCAAGATGTAGAGATTTTCGCACAGAAGAAACAAAAGGTCCCATGAAATCAATCCCCACACATCAAAAATTTCTACTTGAGGATCAGATTCAAGGGCATTTCATTTTTTTTGAGATGTTCCCCACTCACGACATCTATCACACCATTGGACAAAATGTATGCATCCTTGAAAATTGTCGGGCCAATAAAATCTTGCTTGTAGTATACTGCAGCCATTGTTCTTTCTCCCCATAGTGACCTCCATACACCAGAAGAATGACAATCCTCGCAAAATCCCTCGATTTCGCTTATATGGAATACACCTTTTTATCATTTGATCAGAACACTATTTAAATAAGGCTCATCCCATATATACCATTTGACATCATGCAGAAATTTCTTGTTTTGATAACCCACCAAGTCACAAGGTACCATCTTACTCACCAAATAATTCGCGTAATCTACGAACCATGGCACGTCCCCTTTCACCACAAACAACTGCTTATCTGGGAAGGATTCATTGATCATAACATTATCGTCTACCTTCCTTTCCAGATTCTCTAGTCGTGATAAGTGGTCCGCCACTTGATTTTTGGTGCCCTTTCTGTCCTTGATTTCCAAATCAAATTCCTGTAGTAATAAAATCCATCTGACCAATCGGGGTTTTGCATCCTTCTTTGCCACTAAATGTTGAATTGCCGCATGATCCGTGTACACAATCACCTTTGTGCCGATCAAATATGCTCGAAATTTGTCAAAAGGCATACACCACTGCCAATAACTCTTTCTCTGTGGTGGTGTAATTCAACTGTGCATCTGTAAGGGTCTTGTTGGTATAATAAATCACATGAATTTTTTTTTCTTTCCTCTATCCCAGAACAGCCCCTACGGCGTAATCACTGGCATCACACATCAGCTCAAATGGCAAATCCCAATCTGGTGCGGTAATCACTGGTGCTGAAGTTAGTTTCCTCTTTAAATGCTTAAATGCTTAAATGCCAACACGCAGGCTTCATTAAAATTAAACTGTACATCCTTCTCCAATGGACTGCATAGTGGTTTAGTTATCTTGGAGAAGTCCTTGATGAATCTGAGAAACCTGCATGTCCTAGAAAACTGCGAACACCTTTTATTGAAGTAGGTGGTGGTAAGTTCTCAATTGTATCTAGCTTCGCTCTATCCACCTCAAGTCCCTTCTTTGAAACCTTGTGTCCCAGTATGATTCCTTCTTGTACCATGAAATGACACTTTTCCTAGTTCAGCACTAAGTTCGTCTCAACACATCTCTTCAAAACCATAACCAAATTCTCAAGGCATAGATCAAAAGAGTCCCCAAAGACTAAAAAGTCATCCATAAATACCTCCACATTTTGCTCCACCATATCTGAAAATATAGCCATCATGCATCTCTGAAATGTGGTTGGGGCATTGCACAACCCAAAGGACATCCTTCGGAAAGCAAACGTGTCGTATGGACATGTGAAGGTAGTCTTTTCCTGGTCTTCTGGAGCTATCACAATTTGATTGTATCCCGAATACCCTTCCATAAGGCAATAGTACTCATGACCCGCTAATCTGTCCAACATCTGATCAATAAATGGTAGTGGAAAATGATCTTTCCTTGTAGCTTTGTTGAGCATGCGGTAGTCCATGCAGACTCTCCATCCCATCACTGTGCATGTTGGAATTAACTCATTATTCTCATTGGTCACAACGGTCATACCACCCCTTCTTCGGTACACACTGCACTGGGCTCACCCATGAGCTGTCTGAGTTTGGATAGATTATGCCTGCATCCAGCCATTTCAGTACCTCTTTCTTGACCACTTCTTTCATTATTGGATTAAGTCTTCTTTGTTGCTCAACTAACGGCTTACTCCCATCTTCCATCAGGATCTTATGCATGCAAAACGAAGGGCTGATCCCTTTAATATCTGCTATGGTCCACCCAATAGCTGATTTGAACTCTCTAAGCACTCGTAGCAGTTTTTCTTCCTGAAAAGATGTTAGTGCAAAAGAAATAATCACAGGTAACTTTGAATCTTTATTTAAAAATGTGTATCTGAGATAATCTGGAAGTGGTTTCAATTCAAGTTCTGAAGGTGTCTCAAGAGATGGCTTTAATTTTACCGATGATTCTCCAGCTTTTGTCAATGGCTCGACAGGTGTCCTGAATTTTCTGAATTGTGGAGTAGTGTCCAGATATTGCACAAGTTCATCGTATTCCACATCCTCCAAATCTGAATCTTCAGCAATTACACTCCTCAACAATTCATAGTTCACCAAATTCTGTACCTCATCATTTAAGATCCGATCCACCAAATCAACCCAGAAACATTCTTCTTCATCTGTTGGGAACTTTATTGCCTTGAAGACGTTAAAGGTACCCTCGATCATGTACACGCATAGTGAGTTCCCCTTCGCACATCTATCAAAGTCTTCCTCGTGGCTAAGAATGGTCTCCCTGGGATGATTGGTATGCTTTTATCTTCCTCATAATCCAAAATGATGATGTCAGCCAGAAAGATAAATTTATCCACTTTCACCAAGACATCTTCAACAATTCCCCGTGGATACGTGATGGATCTATCACTAGTCGCAAAAGAAATGTTTGTTTACCTTGGAGCCGTAATCCCAACCGATTGAACATCGACAAGGGCATCAAATTGATACTTGCCCCAAGATCACATAAACATTTATCAAAGCTCATCTTTCCGATCGTGTATGGAAATTGTGAACCGCCTTGATCCTTCAAACTTTGGAGGTAATTTCTTTCAAGCACTCAGATCGCATTCCTCTGTCAAGGCCACGGTCTCAAACTCGTCTAATCTCCTCTTCCTTGACAATATACCCTTCATGAACTTTGCATAGCTTGGCATTTGTTCCAATGCCTTGGCGAAAGGTATGTTGATTTGCAGCTTTTTAAATACCTCCAAAAACTTGCTGAATTGCTTATCTTCCCTCTACTTATTTAATCTCTGCAGATATGGAACCTGAGGGTGAACTGGTGGTACTATACTCTTACGCTTTTCCTCTGAACCTGATTTATCTTTCTCTTCTTGTTGTAACTCATAATTTTCCAGATCAATTTCTCTCAGGACTCGTTTCTCTCATGGCCACTGCATACCTCCTCAAGTATAACATGGCGCAGCTAGCGCGACTATCAATTCCTATAATGTTTTTCCCAGACCTCAATGTGATCGCTTGACACTATTCCTTCCCGTCTCTTCTTGGATTTGTCTCTGTATTACTTGGCAATGAACCTTGGGGCCTGTTGTTAAGCATGCTCGCCATTTGCCCCATCTGAGTTTCTAGATTTTTAATAGCCACTGCTTGACTTTTGATCATAACCTCCGTGTTTGCCATGTACTTCATCATCATCTCCTCCATTTCTGATTTCTCCTCTTGCTGAGGTGCAGCTGGAGTGTGATGTTGTTGTTGTTGAGAAAATCCCGGCGGAAATGGTGGTTTTGGTGTAAAACTGTGGTCAGATGGTTGAGATGAAATTGTTGATTCTATTTAAACCGATTCTCTGATTTCCTTGGTTATTTGACCAACTGAAGTTAGGATGATTGCGGTTGTTGGGGTTGTATGTGTTCTGAAACTGTCCTTTATTTTTCCTGTAATTTCCCACATACTGTACCGACTTTGAGCTGATAGAACATTGATCCGTGAAGTGTGAACCCGCACAAATCTCACATACGAATGCAACTATTTTCACTTTGCTCTTTGCCAATGTATCTATTTTTTTTTCCATAGCTGCCATCTGTGCTGACAACTGCATAATAGCATCCACCTCCAACAAACCTGTAACCTTGGGCTGTGGCATCCTAGATGTAGGATTTTGAAAGTCATTTGATGACATAGTCTCGAGAAGGTTATAGGCCTCTTCATAGCTCTTTGCCCATAATGCCCCTCCTGCAGCTGCATCTACAATAGGTCTCGACTACCATCCCAATCCATTGTAAAATGTATTGATCACCATACAATCTAGCATACCGTGGTGCGGGCACTTTCTTAGCATCTCTTTATATCTCTCCCATGCTCATATAAGGATTCACCAAATAAGGACTCAAACCGAGAGTTGTCCTCATTTAGCCATTGGGATAAAGGCTAAAATTTACGTGCTAAGTCTCTCCCATGTAGTGATTGACCCACGGCGACAAATGCAGCCAACTTCTCGCCTTATCCCTCAATGAGAATGGTAATAGCCAAAGTCTGATAGCATCCTCCGTCACACTGTTGTATCTGAATGTATCACAAATCTCAATAAAACTCAACAGCTGTTCATTCGGATCATCCATAGCAGCACCCCCAAACTGTACCGAATTTTGCACCATCTGAATAGTGCCCGGTTAAATCTCGAAAGTATTTGCTGCTATCGACAATCTGACTATGCTAGACTGAAGTCCATTATTATTCGGCATGGAATAGTCCCTTAGAGCCCGATGCTCTTTTCTTTGCTCGATTCTTTGTACGTCTACCATACTGGATGTAGTACCCTCTAACTGTGCTTGCAAATTTCTCTGCACACTCGCTTTCCAACCTCTTCCATTAATATTACCCCGTGCTGGTGTCAATTCTGAGTTTGATGATCTTGTGTGCATAAAAATTCTACAAGTACCTAAAACCAAAACAAAAACAAGAATAGAAATGAGAAACGATTAGAATTGTCTAAGTCATACAATATAGCTTAACATTGATGATAAATATTTAAATTTAACGCCTTTCCCCGGCAACGGCGCCAAAAACTTGTTGCCTCTTTTTAAGTTCTAACAAAAGAGCTCTAACTCATGCAAGTATACACGTGTCAACAAGTAATACATAGTAAGTAGAGTATCGTACCCACAGAGAAAGTTTTCTAATTTAAATTACTATGCATCAACTAAATCACAATTTTTATATGCTTAAACTAGTTCTTATAATTGTGAATTATTCTAAATGCAAATAACAACTAAAATAAGAATAATAATGAAATAAATCAAATCTGGAAATAATGGGATCCTAACTTCATTTAATAATTCATCTAATTACCACCATCATGCAAGAATAGTTCACATATCACAAGAAAGTAGCCAAGAGCACTAAAATAGACATAACCATTTTTCACTGTATTATGACCTACTCACATAGCATCCACATGCAATAGACACCACGTAATCATCAATATAATCAAAATCGCTATATGTCTATGTGAAATTGCAACTATATTGAATTTAAACTCAAGCTCTTATTTAACTCATTCGGTGAAATAGTATATGTCTATCTGATTCACAAAATACAAAACCATGCAAAACAGCCCCATATACGCATGCTATCATGATTATAATCCATACTTGCATGTTATTTTTCAATTCCATACAAGCACTTAAAACGAATGGTGATCAATCATTCATGCATGCAAATCAAAACCATGATAGAAATTCCTTATGATATGTAAAACAATCCAGCAGTCAAGCATGCAATTAAACTACATATTAAAATCCATTAGGATCCCATAATGGAGTTTAGTTCATGATTGAACCAAAAGCCATCATGGGATCAAAGCAAAACTTGAATAATAAGCCAACAATTGAAAGATAAGGGATAGAATCGATCAAACCCAATTGTTGATTATAATCCAATAGTAACGTTCAATTCCGCATTAAAATCTAGCAAAGAAACAATAGTTTATCCACCTTGATTGCAAGTCCAAAGTAGAAGTAGAAAAGATGAAGTTTAGGCTTAGTTCTACGTTGTAAATCGCCCAAAGTGTAAAACCCTAGTTCTAATATGAAAAACACGTACAAACTACTCAATGATACGTCTGACACCAGTCAGAACTGTTTTTAATTCTTTCCAACCCTTAAAATTTTAAAATTAAATTAAAACAGTCAGATGACTTTAGGCGGCAATGGCAAGTAGCTCATCCTTTGTAATCCTCGTGCGGCACGCATGATCGCAATTTCGCGGTAACTCGGGTGGGTCGATGTAAGCGTACATGTGTTAGCCTTTATGTAGTCATGGGCCTCGCGACTTTCTGAATTGGATTACGGTTCTGTTGCTTCGATTACGTCATCACTGTTCCTTCTATTATCCATCCATGCTTAGTTTCCTTGCTCCACTTGATCCTCGCGCTATGCACCCATCAGCCTCATGCCATCTAACATCGCCTAACTATGCCATATCATGCACTTTTACACCAAAGGAGTTCTCAGTACATGCAATGCAAAATAACATGAAATGTAACTAAAAACAAACTAAAATGTACTTGAGATGGGCATAGTTCGCGTAAATTGATATCAATAAGCAAGTGTAAAACCAACTTATCAATGCGTGAGCAACATTGGCCTACTTGATTCACATATTTGACAAGGAAAACATGCAAAGAATCACATTTACCCTGGAAAAGGCCCCAGTCTATGGAAACTATATTGGAGAAGTATCGGATGAGCTACCTCCCATCCATAACCCTTGGTATCAGCACATCAAGGAGTACTTACAAGATGGATCTACACCCGCTGAGGCGAGCCCAACTGAAAGAAAGTGGATCCATCGATTTGCTTTGAAATTCTACCTGAGCGTAGATGCACTCTACAAGAGAGATGTAGGATTAGGTCTCCTCAGATGTCTAGACAAGGAGCAAGCTAAGAGGCTCATGGATGAGATCCATGGTAGAGTATGTGGCCCACATATGAGCAGCCCTCTACTTGTTAAGAAGATCCTCAGAACTGGACATTATTGGTTTACCCTCAAAGCTGACTGTGATGATCACGTTAAAATGTGCTATCAATGCCAAATTCATGGAAATGCTATCCACGCCCCTCCAAGGGAAATCCACAATATAAGTTCACCTTGGCCCTTCTCCATGTGGGGAATGGACGTGATCGGGCCCATTGAGCCCAAAGCCAGTAATGGACAATGATTCATATTCACCATGATCGATTACTTCACCAAGTGGGTAGAAGCAGCCTCCTACCCCAGGGTTACTAAAGAAGTCATCATTGCTTTCATTCGAAACAATATCATTTATCGATATGGACAACTAGAGGTCATTGTGTCAGATAATGCTAAGAACCTCAATAACAAAATGATGGAAGAGTTTTGTAGCAAATACCATATCAAACACCTTAACTCCGTCATCTACAGTCCAAAGATGAATGGTGCTATTGAAGCGGCTAATAAAAACATCAAGAAAAGAATGCAAAAAATGTCCGCCAACCACAAAGGATGGCCTGACCTCTTGCCTCTAACTTTATTAGCTTACAGAACTTCAATGCGTACTTCCACTGGGGTAACCCCCTACTCATTAATCTATGGGATGGAAGCAGTGTTCCCATAGAGGTGGAAATGGAATCCCTTAGAGTGTTAATAGATGCTCAGCTGGACGAAGACCAATGGGTACAAGACAGGTATCACCAATTGTCTCTAATGGGCGAAAGGAGAACCGCGACTATCTTCCATGGTCAGTTATATCAGCAAAGGATTGCCAGATCCTACAACAGAAAAGTTCGGCCACGACAGTTTAAACAATAAGACTTGGTTTTGAAGAAGATCATTGACAACCAAGATCAATCGAAGGGAAAATTCGCTCCTAACTGGGAAGGTCCGTTTGTTGTCAAGGAGGTATTAACAGGAGGCGCTCTCGGAATGCAGGAAATGGACGGTAATGAATTTCCACAGCTTATCAACTCAGAAACTGTGAAATGGTACTATGTCTGAGGTTACCATCAAACAAACATCTTGGTTTTAGATCATCTGTGACATCCCCAAATTCGGGTCCCAAATCACCATGGATCTGGTATACTAATTCTATAATTATTGCGGAAGATATAAACATAAATTATTTATACATTAAACTTACACACTATTCCCCATGGTTGAGTAACCTTAACTTATACACAATTCATAACTTGTCTAACATATAAAATTATTATCACACTATACTATTACAATTTAACTGCACACATAAACTTATAGCTGGAACTATCTTTAACCTTTCCTTGTATCCGACGTGTTCGCCTTAATCTGTAATGTTTATCATGATATAGCAAGGGTGAGCAATAAGGTTGCCCAACAAGTATAAATTTATTTATGGATATATCATGATTGAAAGAATTTGAATAATAAGCTGGCTATAATTCTTCAATATAGTTGAGAACTATCATGAAAAAACTTGCATAGCTGAAGAACATTTAAAATGAACATATCAATTATATCTGGACCGAATGGTAATGAAGGTGATCAACCTTTTATACCTGATTAATACATGCAATATGTACAGAGTACAATTTACCAATTCTTAGACATGGCAGTCAGCAATGATTAACCATAAGTATATTTGAGTGAAATAACTCGAGATTGAGTTAAGAAATACTTGCATGTTCTACCGACATCGTTACGCAATTTATTAAGCTTTGTCTGAGGACCTAATATATAAATAATATCGATATACAAATTAGAATAATATCATCACAATATAATACTATTATATTATATATATATATATATATATATATATATATATATATATACTAGAATAACCTAAACACATAACCCATAACCCTATCAGTTTACAACACACATAAGACTTAACCTCAAGTCAAACAGTTACAGTTCGAGTCGAGATCGATATAATTCTGACATCCCAACGGTCTAGTCGGATAATTATCTAGTTTAAGTTCAATTAAACTCTGCCTAAACACTTAACAATTAACTTAGATAATTTTATTATTAGTTAAAATATTTTTCATAGGCTCGTAATAATTTTTAGGATAATTATTATCATTGATCATAATTTTTCAATCACTTATATCGTATTTATATAATATAAATACCACATTATTATCTTATCATTAATATTTATTTAATATTAAATATTAATGAAAATCATAAGATAATATTATAATATATTTATAATATATCAAAGTATTTTAACACCTTAAAATCATATTTATATGATTTTTAAACAATTAAATCCATTATCCGATAGTTGCTATTAATATTAAAATATTAATATTTTCATGACAAAATATCAAAAGTTATATTTTATAACTCAAAATATTTTTACAACATCTAAATCATTTTTATATGATTTTTAAAACATTAATTTATTTTTTCATAATTTATTTAATATATTAATTAAATAAATTACTTGTCATTAATATAAATTTATTAATGAAATTCATCACAAAATATCAAAAGTTATTAAACATAACTTAAAATATTTTCTAACACCATAATATAATTTTCATTATTTTTCAAGTATTAAAATCATTTTTAACTAATTTATTTAATATTATAATTAAATAAATTAAATACCATTTATATTCTAAAAATATTAAATATTTATGAAATATACTCTAAATAGTTAAAAACTAATTTTTTGGATTTTAAAATAATTTTTAGAATTTCTTTTTTTATTTTTAATAATTAAAAACTATTTTTTTATTTAATAAAATAAATAATTTTAGAAATAAGCTGTCACTAAAAGTGGCCTATTGCGACAGAACCGTTGCTTAGGTGTTCATGACAAACCTAGAACATGTTATGTGAGTTATCACATTACTAGGTTTGACCACATGTAGATCTGTGATCATAAGGTTTTCTGGGCTGCTTGATGTGTTAGAATTATAATATAAATGTAATACTAAATTAAATTCTAAGTTCATGGCCAAGCTACAACAAATCAGAGAGTTATAAGCTCTCCAATATGATGTCAGAGCTGTTCTTCATTTCTGGGTTTTCCAGAAAATGAAGAACAATTCATGGTGCTACTTTTAGATCTTTATATCTTGGTCTCTAGATCTGCTTTGTGTGATTTAAAGGTTCCACCATGTGTTCCATATGTCATGGTACAAGTATAATGCACCAAACCATTCTGATAACATAACAAAAAGAGATTAAGGATGGTCAAAGTTCTGACAGAAAAACAGTTCATGAAGATTCTGGGTTGCCCAGATTGTTCTTCAGGCAGATCGGTCAACTATAGTTTGACCGGCTACAACTTCGATTCTGTTATGGATCTAAGTGATATAAATGCTTGAAAGTGTAGTACTCATGTCATATTACATGATCAAAACACTAACAAAGCCTAATACTTTAAACACAACAAGATTCAAGCCCTGCAAAAACGTTGTCAAACGTTCGGGCAATCTGAAATTCGCCAGAAGCGTACCAATCAACGTCGGGTCAACGCTTGATCAATCGCATATAACTTACGATCTAGACATTCTATGACCCTATTTCCAATTCCAGATCATAGTCCACAAGGCATACTATAGATCTATAACATAAAACACAACAAACAACTAACGGATAAAGATCTAAGGCCTCTGACATATGGCTGTTAGGCCATAATTTTCCAGTTTTCCAAATTTCAAAAACTTTCAAAATCATGCATCTAGATGTTATGGATCCATGATCCAACAACCTGGATCACTTATTAAAACCCTCTAACACAACCTTAAACAACAAATCATAACATTAACAAAAATCAATAAGGATTTCCAAAAATTAGATTTTATACCTCTTTATGCTAAAATCTTGAATCTGATCCTTTGAAGTCTGATCATGAAGAGTTAGGGTTTGATATTGTTTCATCTCCTCACTCCTTATCACTCTTAATCCCGAATTTTAGAGAGAGACAAGAGGTTGGCTAATATGAGTGGTAAAGTGATCTTTTCTATCTCTTTTAATCTTATATAATGTATGATGCAATAAATGTTGGCTAAAATTGGCTGAGATATTTGATATATTGCACATATAGAGTTGGTCACCAACTCAAGATCATGGCTAGATTTACACTCCATTTATTAAAGAATGCCAAAAATGGTAATATGGTCATTTTGCATACAATTTTAATTCTAAAGTTGTCATTTGATCCAACCCTTAGGGTTTAACCCTCAGGGTTAAAACCTATGGTTTCCATAAATCAATTTTCTAGGATTTCCAAATTAGGATTTTCGAAATACAAAATTAATATTTTAAACTTATAATTAGGATTCTATAATTATAATAAAATTTCCTAATCATAATTCAAGCATGATAATTAGGATTAATATTTCCTAATTAAAATTGCTAAATAATAATTAGGGTTTTCCCCCAAAATGGGCATTAGGGTTTCCAACACTAAAATTAGGGTTTTCTAATAATCAATTAAGGTTTCAAGTGAATCATTACGGTTTTCCATAGTTAGATTATAATTAATAACGTTCAAACCTTATACTAGCATTTGAATTCCCAAATTAGAGTTTTAAATCACTATATCGATGATCACAGTTGTTGCACACTACACTTGGTAATACCTCATAAGGGTCTGATGTCGTCAATTCAAGGTCCTAATTCCCAAAACACTTCTCCCCAGTGGAAACTTCATCCGTTGAAGCATATGTCAACGAAGGTCAAGCATCCTTGACATCATCAGCCATTGGCAATTAAACCCAACGAAGCGTCAAGAACCATCCGACGATCTCATCCGTTGATGCACATGTCAACGAAGGTCAAGCATCCTTGACACTTTTCCTAACAGGGATCTCATCCATTGATGTATATGTCAGTGAGAGTCAGCACTCGATAACATGTAGATCGTTGGCGATAACTCTGACAAAGGTCAAATGGAAAGACTTGACGATAAAAACCAGGAAGGATCATCCTCATCGGGGAGGACCGATGATGGAATCTGTTATACACGACTTCATCAGACAAAACATATCCCCACAGAGTCTCTTGTACATGAGAGATACATCCTCAGTGGAAAGTCTATACCAAGGATTAAGGACTTTAGTGATAACCCCAACGTCAACATCCTAGAAGTCCTTGAGAACTTTGGATCACACATCCAAGCAGTTCATCAGAGTCGTCAGTGATAACTCCAGCCCCATTGGAAGTTGTGGGAGCAAATAGTCATCATATCCTGTTGGAAAATGGTCCAACAAACCACACACATTGTAAGTCCCCGAATTTTATGAAATAAAAGTATTCAATTTTTCTTATAATTACTATTCAATAAATGGTTAAATTGATTTCAATATCATTATATCAGAATATTGGTAAGATTTTTCTTGTGAAATTCTTATTTTTTATGTCGGGGTTACTATTCACAAGTTACTATTCATGAGTTACTATTCACGAGTACTATTCACGAAGCATGATAATTTTTTTTACGTAAGATGGCACTACTCAATAATTGTTACAGTAATTCTTTGCTCAATATTTTATTTTATTGATTCAATAATCACTTTGCATTATTGTTGTTTCAATAATTGTCACACGAAGATATTTTCCATTATCAAATCAATAATTAATATTATTTGAATAATATTATTAGATAGCATTATTGGCAATGTCTAGAAAGTTCTGTCAAGGAGAGGTTTGGTCACCTAATAATTGCGCCAAGAAGTGAGAAATCCTTATCGGAAAACCCTCTTTCCCGAGAACGATCCGTTGTCAAGATTGTGATTATATAATATTATTTATGAATAATTAATTATTGATTTATATGATAAGGAAAATATTCATTTTATGTAGATATAGATGGATAAAATTTTTAATGTGACAATTGTTGAAAATTGATATTTTATCTTTTCTGATAAAATAATTCATTTAAATATATTATTATATTTTAATAATATAATAATGGTGATATTTTTACAATGAATGTGTGATATATGAATAAATGAGGAAGAGTATTCTTGTTGAAAAAAATGTTTAACACATGTTTTGTGTGTTTGTGGGCCCCAATTCTTGACTGAAATTTGATTATAGCATGCAAAATCGTCCGTATATGGATTTCGGTTAATTTCTGTTTAGAATTTGGAAAAACTTAAAGCTACAAAGTTGTAGAAAATTTGATTTCGTGTGGAATAGACATAAAATTCGTATTTTTTTGATAAACGGGCTATTTTTTATGAATTATTGAAGTTTCGGAAAATAAAATAATTTTTATTAAAATTAGGGGTGGGACCCACTATTGTTTTAAACATGTGGGCTGCCAAATGAGATGGCTGGTCTTTGGTGGAGGGCTGCTGAATTTTCCAAGTAGCATGCATTGATTAATTAATATATTATTTTATGAATTTAGTCTTCTTTAGCGTTTTAGCATTTTCCTATAAATAGATGCTTATGTTAGAATTGAAAATCACACCAAAACAAGTTTTCTTTCTCTCTATATTATCGAGCATATTTTGTGAGTATTTTGATACTTTGAGAGTTGCTATTCAGTACAAGTTTCATTCAAAGATCATATCCAGATATTAAATTCCGGAAATCGCTCTTTTGAAGTAAGGAATTTTAAGGGTTGTTATGTTTTTCAGTTTCATAATTTTTTAGAACCCTCAAAAATTCTGAAAAAATTTGAAATGATAATTTGATGAGTTTTTCTTGATTGTGTCCAAAATGGTGATTTTGGATGTATAGATTAAGAGTTATGAATTTTATGAGAAAAGACTATTTTAAAAGTAAACCCTTATAACTCCTTGTGGTTAACTCCAAAATTGATGAAATATTTATTGGGAGTACATCTATATAATATTAGTATACCCTGAAAATTTCGGATTTTTTGGACAAAAGTACAATTTATGATAAATGTTTAAATATTCGGCAGTTTTGGCCATATGAAAAATAGTAAATAAATTTTAAAAATTTCGAGAAAAATATATGTTCAATATGGGACTATGTTCTGCTAAATTCGAGAAAAGAAAGTTTGTTTATACTGATTTGGTATTTTTCATGAAAATGAACTAGTTATGAGTAAATGAATTAAATATGTTATGTGAAGTAAGAAAAGTGGAAAATAGGATTTTATGGCTTGAGAATCCTATATAAGGTATATGCAGATTTTTGATGAGGGTTTTGTTTATTGGTGATGAAATTTTATGAGTTTGGCATTTTAGGATGATTAAATGCATTAATTAGTAAAGTATAAACAATTAAAATAAATTGTTTATAAGTTTAAGAAATGATTAAAATATCGTGTTAATATTAATAATATTAGATTATGAGATTATTAAGTGATTTATAACATTTGGATTAAGGTGTTGTGAAATCATTAATTTATGAATCTTACTCTTGAAATTAAATGCGGTTGTTGATCATATTGTTTTTATTATTATATATAATATTTTTATAATCCGGTGATGAAATTTCTCTTTGACTTAAGTGTAAAGATGGGTAGATTATTGGTGTAATCGCGTGACTATGGGTTCTCTTTGGCAGAAAGTGCAAAGATGAATTGTTCGATCGGTATGATCATGACCATTGAATTTACAATTGAATTTTTTAGCTTAAGTGCAAAGATGAATTGATCAACATGGTTATAATTATGGTTTATATAAATTACAGAAATGATTATGTATTTCTTTGAGATATTAATATCTTTTGGCTTTAGAAGGAAAAAGATGAATTATTGATGAATATCTTTGGCCCGTAGTACAAAGATGACTGTTGTTTAATATCTTTGGCCTGTAGTGCAAAGATGATTTGTTGTTGAATATCTTTTGCCTGTAGTGCAAAGATGAACTGTTAATGAATATCTTTGGCCGTTGTGCAAAGATGAATTTATTAGTATGATTATGAACATAAATTGGTATTTAGTATAACCATGATCTTTGATGTTTTGAGTAAAGACAAATGATAAAATTATTTTTGTCCTGGATATATGAGAAGAGGAATTTAGAACCACAATTATGATTATGAGTTATTCACGCATTGATTGTGGGATGAGAACCATTGATTGATGTTACTGAGGATAAAACAATGTTGGTGGACTTTTAACATGCGTAAGAAGATAATAGACTTTTTGGTCTATTTGACTCTTCTAATGGATTGCTTTCGTTCACCGCAACTATGGTTGAAAAGTTTTATCATCTACCATATGTTCTAAATCTACGATTTATTCTTGATGAAGGCTATTGATAATTTAATTATCTTTAGTCATGATATTCTTTCTTGAGCTAGTTGTGCTTCACCCTTTTGCTTCACAATTCCTTTCGAATGTAATAAGAGTGTAGTATTTGGGTCGGAAATGGGGATAATGAGGAAATAGAATGATGGTCTATAGCTATTGAGGTTCTCCCTAAATAGTATGAAAATAATTTTATTGAGAACTTTAGATAAGTGTGTCGATAAGTCTTTGTATCGTCATTTGATATTTAATTTTGGTGAACAAGAATATGGTGAGGTGAACCCAACTTTGGAAGGGTGTTTTGCCACTATCATACAAGATGTCTAATGACCTCACGAGTTATCATATAAGACGAGGTTGTGCACATCCACTTCTGCGAGTATATCTACGAGCACTACCTATATGATCTTGGAGTTTATTTGAAATATAATTTTCAATTGCGAGACAGTGGAGATAGTTATATGTCAAAGAAGACTCACCATTGGAAGGAACATGATAGTAATCTTCTCGTTTTTCTTTGGGGTCTATTGGATCAACCAAGGATAATTCTCTGGACATATAATATCTATCATAACTTAGATTCATGGCCTCCTATGTATGAAGGTTTCCTTGAGCACTTCCCAAAGATTTTAATTTCTAAAACAGCTTATCGATTTGTACCTTTTATGTAATGTATCAATGTGAGGTGTTGTCCATAGTTGGGACATGAGTCACAGTTGGTATTAAAACTCATAGTATATGTGTTGTTTTATTTTGCACGACAATTGTAGTAATAAAGTTGTAGTTGTTTTCTGTACCATGTATTTGGCGACTCAGAATAGGTTGGATGGATTGGACCTATTTTGGGGGCGTCACACACATCATGCATTTACATTATATTGTTGTACATTGCACCATGATTATCCTGTCTCATTTCAAGTGTCTAGTATTCTTTATCCTATCCATGCCATTGCATTGCATGAACATGATAAAGAGGGGCATCTGTAGACACTCGAAATTTTGCATTTCAATTACTAACCTGGCAGGAGGGCAGAATCATCTTCCAGAGATAACCCTGGGAGTCCAATCAACTCAATTCCGGAGACAACCCCAGAATCCTCAATTTTCCATCTCAGAGATGACCCCGAGATATCCAGCTCCAGTCCTAGAAACAACACCGGGAGTTTCAGTTTCAACCTCGGAGACAACCCTGAGGAATATAGTTCCAGTTTCAGAAATAACACCGAAAAGGCAGTTCCCTCTCGAAGATGACCCCGAGATAGCCAATTCCAGTTTCGAAAACAACACCGGGAGTTTTAGCATCAACCTCAGAGATGACCCCGAGAGTGCAGTTGCAGTTCCAGAGATAACCCCGGAAAAGTTCATTTCAACCTTTGGAATCAACTTCAACCTCAGAGATAACCCCGAGGCACTCAGTCCCAAACCTGGAGATAACCCCGGGAGGTCAGGCATGCCTCAAAGACAACCCTGAGGAAATTCAGGACTTGCAGCAGCCCAATCTCAGAGATAACCCTGAGCAACGACTGCTATATCATCCCAAACCGGAGATAAACCTGGTGAAGGGCAAAATCATCATTTTGCCACCTCAATCCCATATGCGCACCGCCTCAACACATTTCAATATACATTCTATACAGCAGTGTCCTACAAGAACCAAATAGCTCCAATCCCGAGTGACTACTACACAGGATAACACACCAGATATAATTTAAAGACTTGAAAACCAAGGGAATGGTCACATCTTCCTGACTTCGTACAACCTCTAATCCCATGTCATTTGTGTAGCTCTCGACAATAGCACTCTGAAAAAGGTCTTATACACCTCAATCAGATGCCCAAACTGAAGTTCTGAAAGTTCGAGCGGATAACACGTTGTATGTGTGCACATACTTCGAGACGACAAGACCCGCGAAGCCCGGGGTACCCCGGGAAGCCGCAGGCGCAGGTGCACCTGCGGCTCTCCCTATAAATAGAGGGCTTTTGGTGGCCATTTTGTAAGATAAAAAGGCGAGAAAGCCCTATCCAATTTGCTCTGTACACACTATAAACTTAGTGCTTTCTCATTTTAAACACTTGTGAGCTTATATTTGACTATATGTTTACCGGTGGGAACCGAGTATTCATCCATTTAAAGCTATTGAAGTCTTCTTTGGCAGTCCACTGTAAGCCTTCTTACACTTTTTAAAGCCTTTCTCCACTACTGTGCACACACAGTTCTTCACTTTGAGAGTCGTGTGGCGCGTGTATGCCCAAACTTCGGTCCGTGGCTTTTTATTTCTTTTTTTGTATATATATATATATATATTTATATATATGGACTAACATTATCGAGTTATTAAAAGTAGTATGCACACAAGCCAATCATGTTTGATGATAAAGCATATACTTTTTGTAACAATCTTATTTATTTATTAATAAAAAGTATTAATTTATTAAAGGATTTTAATTATCTACATGATGTTGTTTTATAATATGTGACAAACCCATAGTTTTAAGCAATGCTTTTAGAATAATGATGATGATCATTCTAATGAGATCTAAATTCTTAGAAAGCTTAAAACTAAAATAGTTCTCAATCATTGGATTACTAAATTGGGGATTAGTGAATCCGGATAAATTGGTACATACGTTGTTTGCTTATTGGATGAGGATGATTGATCTCATGATCATTTGTGTGGAGACACTAAAGCAAGTATGTAGGTGCTTATTAGAGAATAAGTTCATCGAAGCGTGGCTCGCTAAGGAATACCTAATGGAGTTTTACTTATTCATCAATAGGAATTTCAGTAGTGATAGTAATACAAGTGATCCTTGGACTTAAGATCATCATAGTATCTTATGTATGATGAGTTATACTTTGACTTATTCCTTAAGACCCTTAGGGTATATCAAAAGTAGTATGCTTGGGTATAATAAGTTGTATATGAAGATAATGTATGATCAATAAAGAATCTACCACTTCTAGTAAAAGAAGAGAAATGTCCTATGTGATTCGATAAATGACAACCCAAAGAGTCCTTGGTTAAAGCGTAATGAAATTAGAAAGGAGTTTCTAATTTGCATTATTTGGAGTTGTGCATTTAAGAGTTGAAATACATATAATTAAATAAAATAAGACTTGTGATAATTCCATGTCTTATATTTAATTGGGACAATCGTATGGTGGAAGGATTGAATTGCACGATAACTATTTACTCAAAGGTTCTTTTATGATTAATGTTGAAATCTATATTATCCGGAAAGTCGTTAATCGCTAGGAGGCTTATCCCTATTGTAGAATAAATATTATTTATTTAAATAAATTAATAGTTTAATTTATTTATTTAAATAAGATTAAATTATTCTAATTGATTTATTCACAATCGGTTTAATATGGAGAACCTAAAGGGTCACACCATAAAAGGAAGAATAGTTATTTAAGAAGTTAATGACATAATCATAATAATAAGTTAAGTATATTTAATTTAATCTATGGTGATAGAATAAATTAAATAGCTTAATATTTGTTATTTAATATTTTGGAAATATTAAATATAAATTAATAAGAGGAGTCTTATTATTATTATTACTATTATTATTATTTAATTCCTAAACAAGTTTGGAAATTAATTAATAAAATACTCTCATATATTCCTAATAAGATTAGGATGTTAAATTAATTAAAAGAGTTTAATTAATTATCCTTAATAAGATTAGGGAGCTTAATTAATTAAAAGAATTTAATTAATTAAATAATACCCTATTTTCTAATTAGATTAGAAGGGTTAACTGATATCTTTATAAGAGGAGTCTTATATGAGATATCAATATACGTGATTCCAATTGTTGGAGAGTACATCTTTTTCTATAGAGATAGAAAACTAGGGTTTTGCCAAATACCCATCTTCTTGAATATTTTTTCTTCCTTGATGAATCACCTCTAGAGGCCAAACACTTGGGTGGCTAACGTTGATCAAAGAAAAGAACCAAACCCGGTGGATTCAAGTTGAACGCGAAAAAGATTGGAGGTGAACTTGTACCTGAGGAAGCTCGAATCTTCAAGGGTATGATTCTTGTTCTTCATATTTTCGTTTAATTAATAATTGTGTATAAAGGGTGATCCGGGTATATGGTTTGTAAAATTTTAAAACTCTGATTTTCCATGTTTCCGCTTATTTAATGCAATTTGATTGCGTTCATGAATATTACAAACCTAACAGTGGCATCAAAGCCAAACCTTTATGTGAATTATTAATTATTTTAATTTGATATATATATTGTTACGTATTTAGAACAATTTAATTAGACATAATTTTGTTGTATAAAATTTATTTAAAATAAAAATTAAAAAAAAAAAGAAAAGGAAAAACCAATTCGCGAATCCTATTTCCTGTCCACACATTCACGCATGTTGATATACTAGATTCTAACATGCTCCATGAAGTTGATTTTAATTACTTTATATATGTATTATGTTCTCGTACATGAGATTCATGGAATTCGCATATAATATAATATATATATATATATATATATATATAAAATATAAACACATAAATATATATATATATATATATATATTATTTTAATTATTTTATAATTAAAATAAAATTTATTTTAATCTTAAAATAAAAAGTTTATTTTAATTTTAAAATTGGAATTTCATTCTAACTAATTAGAGTTGGTATTGGATTCCATGATAACTAATTGGAGTTGAAATTGTATTCTATATTTTCCTTAAATAAAGGAGTTTATTTAGATATGGAATGAGATTTCATATTATTCAAAATAAAAGAGTTTATTTGTGAATAGGAAAGAGAATCCGTATTTCCTTAAATAAAGGAGTTTATTTAGATATGGAATAATATTTCATGTTATTCAAAATAAAAGAGTTTATTTGTGAATAGAAAAGAGAATTCGTGTTTCCTTTAATAAAGTTTTTTACTTGGAATTGAATTCCATAATTAATTAAAATAAATGAGTTTATTTTGATTAAAGATTTTGACTAAAATAAAATAGTTTATTTTATTCAAAATTGGATAAATCAAATAAAAGATGTTTATTTTGATTTAAATTTGGATTAAAATAAAGGAGTTTATTTTAATTCAAAATTAGATTTTATACTAACTAAATTTACCCATTAAATCATATTAATATATATATTGAATGTTTATTATTCATGAGATGAATATTATTTATTGATACATATGGTGATGTGTATGATAATAAATGAGATTGATTATGGACTATTGACCAATGTGATTGGATTTTATTTTAGTTGGATGCATGAATGTATGGATTTTATTAAATGAGGTCTGCGTACCTCGTCTTCTCTAATTTTTCTTAATGTAAATTTTATCTCCCTCCTATGTATTTCTCCTTGACTACTGATCAAGGTTTCTATTTATTTTAAATAGTTTTGTAGTAAGAATAGTTAGAATTAATTTTGAAGAATTGGAGATCAAGGAGCAAAGAGCTTTGAAGACCCGTTTGTAATGGAGCCCGAGTTTAAATGTAATAGTTATATTTAAATATTAATTTTTGCACCCCTAGGGTTTGACCTTTTGGTTCACTTAGTGGCTCTAGTGAACCAAACTAGAATAAAAGTCCATAATCAATCTGGGTAGAATATAGTATTCTATATGTGCATGCTTATACTATAAATATTATATATTATGCAAACATACTCTACATGTTCATTAATATATATAGCGTATTTTATATATATATATATATATATATATATATATATATATATATATATATATATATGTGTGTGTGTGTGTGTGTGTGTGTGTGTGTGTGTGCATGCTAAACAAGATGAGACGAATTAATTGCATGCAAACCCCTCAAATTTTTTATATTAAGTCCTAAGCGTTCAAAGATATTTGTAATATCGAACGTCGCCTTCTAGCATGATAAAAATAATAGAGTATCAATTAATTATTATAAGTTTGTTGTGTCACCACAAGGTTTATCTTAATTCTTTGAGATGTTAATTTTATCACATTTGATGCTTATAAAGAAAATTGAACAATATTATTTTGTTGTGTCACCACAAGGACAATATTTTTCTTTTTGAATATATGGAGTGCTAGGTTGGACTTAACTTAAATCATTTTAGTTAGGATGTACACCTGTTGTGGCGCGCCCAAAACGGTATACATCACCAATCTAGAGTCGCCCGAGATACATGATGTAATTCAACTACAAACTTAATTATACAACCGTCAGGTAAAATCGACAAAACATAGTTGAGTTTATACATGAATATTGTCTCATAGACAATATATAAACTCAAATTCAATCCTCATTACACTTATTATCACACTAAGTAGTGAGGACTGCTAAAACAACCATCTCGGACCGTCACTCCATTCCCCAACTAGTCCCAGCTATATTCTCATTTCCTAAAGAGTAAAAGAAAGCAAAAGGGTGAGCTCAACTAGCCCAGTAAGAAATATTATGACAAAGATAATGCAGAAAAAATTATCCTTAGCCTTTAACAATATAACAACTGATAGAATACAATAGACAACAAGTTTTAGATCAACAACTGCAGCGGAATAAGCAATCCATTAGAAGAGTCAAATTAGAGCATAAAATCTACTATCTTCTATGATTTAAAAAGTTTTTCATCAACTTTATCATGAGACTCAAACAATAAATAAAATCGAATCATCCACCGCACTACGCGGTGAGGATATTCATGTAATCATCAATGGTCATGATTATACCGAATAATCCCTGGTCATAATCATACCATAAACTGTCCATCAATGAACTACAGGCAAATGAGGACTTTTACCGCATCATTCATTACATTATGGTCATGATTATACCGAATAATCCTTGGTCATAATCATACCAAGTCCATCTATGCACGTAAGCCAAAGATGACTTTCATCACAATATAAGCATGAGGATGATGACAATGACATAATAATTCAATAAAACAAGTTCAAGGATAAATTTTAAAGATTTATAATTTAATTTATCTAGAATTCAATAACGTTCAAATTATCAACATGATACTGCTTTGTGGAGTAAAATTCAAGAATGCTTCAGAAGAATATTTTCATGAAAAGATATTGGATGAAGCGCAAATATCAAGGATATTATACTAATCTCATGGAGTATTATAGAAGCCAAAACTTTAACCAAATGAGTATAATAGAATATATGAAACTGCAAATGGATTTTCATCCGCCATGCGGTATTCCACGTAGATAGATCATTTCCACAATTTAATAAGGAATGAATACGAAGGGTCATTGACCATGCATGCGGTAGTCCGCGTAGACAGGTTATTCCAACAGAATAATAAAGAATGGAATAATAGAAGAATTCACCATGCATGCGGTAGTCCGTGTAGACATGTTATTCCAACAGAATAATAAAGAATGGAATAACAGAAGAATTCACCATGCATGCGGTAGTCTGCGTGAGCAAAGTTATTCAATAGAATAATAAAGAATGGAATAACGGAAGAATTCACCATGCATGCTTGTAGATCGCGTGAGCAGATTATTCCAATGAGAATATTAAAGAATGGAATGACAGAAGAATTCACCATGCATGCGGTAGTCTGCGTAGACAGGTTATTCTAATAGAATAATAAAGAATGGAACAACAACCCTTTCGAGTATTGAAAGAAAATAACTCTCTTCATGGATACGAAAGAAATAATACCCCTTACCTTAGAAGAAAACTGGATACTGGAATAATGAGGTAGCAGACTTCTCTTCTTCTTTCTCCCTATAATTTCTCTCTATAATAATTGCTCTTGTGAGACTTGGTGAATTGGTGAAATATAATGAAGGAATGAGCTTCTATTTATAGGAAAATATAGTTTCAATAATTGCACATTTTGGGGCTCAAAATATTACAGTATAATACCTTCCTCATAGACAGTATACAAACTCAAATTCAATCCTCATTACACTTATTATCACACTAAGTAGTGAGAACTGCTAAAACAACCATCTCGGACAGTCACTCCATTGCCCAACTAGTCCCAGCCATATTCTCATTTCCTGAAGAGTAAAAGAAAGCAAAAGTGTGAGCTCAACTAGCCTAGTAAGAAATATTATGACTAAAATAATGCAGAATAAATTATCCTTAGCCTTCAACAGTATAACAATTGATAGAATACAATAGATAACAAGTTTTAGATCAACAACTGCAGCGGAATAAGCAATCCATTAGAAGAGTCAAGTAGAGCATAAAATCTACTATCTTCTATGATTTAAAAAGTTTTTCATCAACTTTATCATTTGAGACTCGACAATAAATAAAATCGAATCATCCCGCATTACGTACCCAAAGATATTCATGTAATCACGTGATGGTCAAGATTATCTTGAATAAACCACGGTCATAATCATACCATAAACCGTCCATCAATGAACTAAGGCCAATGAGGACTTTTACGCATCATTCATTACATTACGATTAAATGATTATAAGAATAATCCTTGGTCATAATCATACCAAGTCCATCTATGCTACGTAAGCCAAAGATGACTTTCATCACAATATAAGCATTAAGATGATGACAATGACATAATAATTCAATAAAACAAGTTCAAGGATAAATTTTAAAGATTTATAATTTAATTTATCTAGAATTGATAACGTCAAATTATCAACATGACAATCTTTGCTTTGTGGAGTAAAATTCAAGAATGCTCGGAAGAATATTTCCATGAAAAGATCTTAGATGAAGCCTTGAAATATCAAGGATATTCTACTAATCTCATGGAGTATAAAGCCAAAACTTTAACCAAATGAGTATAATAGAATATATGAAACCGCAAATGGATTTTCAACTGCTATGGTTAATCCACATCAGCATGATTATTTCCACAATTTAATAAGGAATGAATATGAAGGGTCATTCACCATGCACGCCAGAGGTCAAGCGTGAGCAAAGTTATTCAACATAATAATAAAGAATGGAATAATAGAAGAATTCACAATGCATCGTTAGTCGGGTGTAGACATGTTATTCTAAATGAATAATAAAGAATGGAATAACAAAAGAATTCACCATGCATGCAGTAGTCCAAGCGTGAGACAAAGTTATTCCAATAGAATAATAAAGAATGGAATAACAACCCTTACTTAGTATTGAAGAAAATAACTCTCTTCATGAATCTGAAAGAAATAATACCCCTTACCTTAGAAAGAAAAACCGGATCTTTGGAATAATGAGGTAGCGGACTTCTCTTATTCTTTCTCTCTATAATTTCTCTCTATAATAATTGCTCTTGTGAGACTTAGTGAATTGGTGAAATATAATGAAGGAATGAGCTTCTATTTATAGGAAAATATAGTTTCAATAATTGCACATTTTGGGGCTCAAAATAGTACAGGATAATACCTTCCTCTTTTTTTTTTTAATTTAGTCATGCAGGTATTATCAAACTTGCACCACCTCCCCTAATAGTAAATCATGTGAATCAATAGTAAATCATGTGACTCAATAGTTCTAAACATGTGAAAAAAAAACAATTACAGTATAGTACCTTCATCTTCACCTCTATTTTTAATTTAGTCATGCAAGTATTATCAATCTTGCACCAACTCCCCTAATAGTAAATCATGTGAATCAATAGTACACACATGTGAACACATAGTTATAAGCATGTGAATTAATAGCAATTAATTGCTCATTTATCCGGTGAATTACCCGATTGGTCAATATAACCTCCAGACATCAATTATTATCTAAATAAATGTCAATTTCCATAAACACTAATAATTCCCACACAATAGAACTATCAATTTCATCTTTAATCAACACGAACTTATTCATCATTAATATTAAAACTCTCAATATTTAACAACTAGGTCGTTCCCAGGAAAGATGGGGCTTTCCGATAAGGATTTCTCCCTATTGGCGCGCAATTAGATTATCTAATCTCTCCTTGATAGAACTTCTAGACATTGTCAATATTGCAAATAATAATATGAATAACTTTATCGTCTCAATTATTGATTTAATAATATATCATATTATGCGGATGATATATTGTGACAATAATTGAATCAATAATATGAGAGATATGATGCGTAGAATCATCGTAGCAATAATTGAGTATAAGCGAGTGACTTCTCACGTAAGCATCAATAATCAATACCGTAGCTACTATGCAACCACGCGTATTACTATACTTTATCACCGATTATTTTATGACAACTTGTTTACTTTGAAAAATTTTCACATATCACCCTTAACTTTAACCTTTTATCAATTTAATCATTTACTAAATAGAATAATTATAAGAAAATTGAATACTTTCATTTCATAAAATTTGAGTCTCACAATCTCCCTCCTTATGAAATTTCACCTCAAAATTTATGTACCTGGTAGTTCGAAGAGATGAGAATACCTTTTTTTTCGCTAAGTTTGTTTGTATATAGAAAAAGAAGAGAAAATACAATCGAAAAGGGCGTACCCTAGAAGCTTTTGAAAGAACCACATGGGACAACCCCCAAGATGGACAACAAAAGACTAACAACTAAGCCAAATGAAAGGACAAAGCGTTACTAAGCGGAGACGATAGAAAATACTGACATGAAACCTTTAAACAACATAAACAACCAATCAGAGAAACCAAGCATCCAAATAAAAGGGGGAAGATCAACTGAATTGCATTGAAGTCAGAAGGGATCTTTGAAGCATAGGAAGAACTACGAGAGCGGAAGGTGAGGGCCAAAACCTCTATACCGAACCCAAGCCGAGGCAAAACCTCAAGACCAAAAGTGTAAGTCAAAACCAATAGGCAAAACCAACATCCCCAGTTCCAGAAGACAAGAGGTAGAACCTCAAGGTAAAGAACCAGTGCAGATGAAGATGCTCTTGAACCCAAAAGCAGACGAAGCAATAAATTGAACCAAACCAACGAAGAGGTAGAAAGTCCATGGAAAGAACACTCAAAGGCAATTAGGCATTTTTATGAACAATTGAGTTCCTACCTGCCCAATTTAACCTTTTATATAATCACCCTTAACTTTAACCTTTTATCAATTTAACCATTTTCTAAATAGAATAATTATAAGAAAATTGTATACTTTCATTTCATAAAATTCGGAGTCTCACAATCTCCCCTCCTAATGAAATTTCACCCTCAAAATTTATGTACCTGGTAGTTCGAAGAGATGAGAATACCTTTTATTTTATTTTTTATTTTTTTTTTCGCTAAGTTTGTTTGTATATAGAAAAAGAAGAATACCTTGCTTTCTTTTTGAATTGTACTGTCCCTATTATTTCCTCTCTATCATGATTTTTCCATTTCTCATCTCCTGTATTTCAGATATCATTATAGAATATAGTTTCAAAATATGGGTTAATTGGCATGCCACATATTATCCCTATACTCTGACTGACCAATTAAATACCAAATAATTTGGGTAGGTCATACTAGCGAATGAATTACCCGTCTCTCCCCTCCTAGTTCTTGTCTCACATCTCAGCCGGGGATAATATCCCTAAGCTTTGATACCAACTGTGACGCCCCAAAGCAGTATACATCACCCATCTTGAGTCGTCGAGATACATGGTGCGTAATTCAACTACAAACTTAATTATACAACCGTCAGTGTAAAAATACGACAAAATATTATTGAAGTTTTACATGAATATTGTCTCATAGGCGATATACAAACTCAAATTCAATCCTCATTACACTTATTATCACACTAAGTAGTGAGGATATTTGAAACAACCATCTCGATGATACTACCCATTGCCCAACTAGTCCCGACTATATTCTCATTTCTGAAGAGTAAAAAGAAAGCAAAAGTGTGAGCTCAACTAGCCCGAGAAGAAATATTATGACTAAAATAATGCGTAATAAATTATCCTTAGCCTTCAACGGTATAACAATTGATAGAATACAATAGATAACAAGTTTTAGATCAACAAGCTCGCACGGAATAAGCAATCCATTAGAAGAGTCACGTAGAGCATAAAATCTACTATCTTCTATAATTTAAAAAGTTTTTCATCAACTTTATATTTGAGACTACGACTTAATAAATAAAATCGAATCATCCTCGCACTACGCCCGAGGATATTCATGTAATCATCAATGGTCATGATTATACCGAATAATCCCTGGTTATAATCACACGATAAACTATCCATCAATGAACTACAGGCCAATGAGGACTTTTACCGCATCATTCATTACATTACGGTCATGATTATACCGAATAATCCTTGGTCATAATCATACCAAGTCCATCTATGCATGTAAGCCAAAGATGACTTTCATCACAATATAAGCATGAGGATGATGACAATGACATAATAATTCAATAAAACAAGTTCAAGGATAAATTTTAAAGATTTATAATTTAATTTATCTAGAATTCAATAACGTTCAAATTATCAACATGATACTGCTTTGTGGAGTAAAATTCAAGAATGCTCAGAAGAATATTTTCATGAAAAGATACTAGATGAAGCGCAAATATCAAGGATATTCTACTAATCTCATGGAGTATAGAAGCCAAAACTTTAACCAAATGAGTATAATAGAATATATGAAACTGTAAATGGATTTTCAACCGCTATGCGGTAATCCACGTAGACAGATTATTTCCACAATTTCATAAGGAATGAATATGAAGGGTCATTCACCATGCATGCGGTAGTCCGCGTAGACAGGTTATTTCAACAGAATAATAAAGAATGGAATAATAGAAGAATTCACCATGCATCACAGTAGTCCAGGTGTAGAGACATGTTATTCCAACAGAATAATAAAGAATGGAATAACAAAAGAATTCACCATGCATGCGGTAGTCCGCGTAGACAGGTTATTCCAATAGAATAATATAGAATGGAATAACAACCCTTACGAGTATTGAAAGAAAATAACTCTATTCATGAATACGAAAGAAATAATACCCCTTACCTTAGAAGAAAACTGGATACTGGAATAATGAGGTAGCGGACTTCTCTTCTTCTTTCTCTCTATAATTTCTCTCTATAATAATTGCTCTTGTGAGACTTAGTGAATTGGTGAAATATAATGAAGGAATGAGCTTCTATTTATAGGAAAATATAGTTTCAATAATTGCACATTTTGGGGCTCAAAATATTACAGTATAATACATTCCTCTTTTTTTTTTTTAATTTAGTCATGCAAGTATTATCAAACTTGCACCACCTCCCTTAATAGTAAATCATGTGACTCAATAGTTCTAAACATGTGAAAAAAAAAAATATTTACAGTATAGTACCTTCATCTATACCTCCATTTTTAATCTAGTCATGCAAGTATTATCAATCTTGCACCAACTCCCCTAATAGTAAATCATGTGAATCAATAGTACACACATGTGAACACATAGTTATAAGCATATGAATTAATTGCAATTAATTGCTCATTTATCCGGTGAATTACCCGATTGGTCAATATAACCTCCAGACATCAATTATTATCAAAATAAATGTCGATTTCCACAAACACTAATAATTCCCACACAATAGAACTATCAATTTCATCTTTAATCAACATGAACTTATTCATCATTAATATTATAACTCTCAATATTTAACAACTAGGTCGTTCCCAGGAAAGATGGGGCTTTCCGATAAGGATTTATCCCTATTGGCGCGCAATTAGATTATCTAACCTCTCCTTGATAGAACTTCTAGACATTGTCAATATTGCAAATAATAATATGAATAACTTTATCGTCTCAATTATTGATTTAATAATATATCATATTATGCAGATGATACCTATGACAATAATTGAATCAATAATATGAGAGATATGATGCAGCAATTACTGTAGCAATAATTGAGTATAATTGAGTGACTTCTCACGTAAGCATAATCAATACCGTGTGCTACTATGCAACCACACGTATTACTATACTTTTATCACCGATAATTTTATGACAACATGTTTACTTTGAAAATTTTTCACATATCACCCTTAACTTTAACCTTTTATCAATTTAATCATTTACTAAATAGAATAATTATAAGAAAATTGAATACTTTCATTTCATAAAATTCGGGGTCTCACACACACACTTGACCATTATGATTTAAGAGGCAAAATAAAAGAAGTTACATAGTTGATGTAATTGACAAGAGTTGTCTACCTATTTATTTATATATAGTTTGTTGTGTCACCACAAGGCTATATACATTTGAAACGGGATCCTTATTCTCACTAGCATATCTTTAATTAGATTTTACCTAGAACTATATAAGTGAGGTAATATAATTGATGAAAATAAGTGGGAGATACCGATTTAAAACAAGACCTAATTTATTTTGGTAATTAATAAAGAATGTATGCTAAAATGTTGTTAATTACAAATTCATTTACAAAATTTTACAATGTCTAAATTACTATCAACGTGAAGCATATTAGATCTTTATTTAACCTAATAGAATTAAATGGATTGGTTAAGGAAATTGAGAAAAGTTCTCACGGCTGAAAAGGTTGCAGACAATGCAATGGTTGCAGACAATGCCTCTGAGGAAGCGATTGCTACTTTTAGAAAGTGGCAAGATGATGCACAGTTGGCTCAATGCATCATTCTCGCATCCATGAGTAACGTGCTTCAGCGTCAGCATGAAACTATGGATGCTCTTACTATATTCCTGCACATCAAGAAGTTGATGGTGAGGAAAGTAGGACTGATAGATATCAGATATCTAAGGAGCTCTTCTGATCCAGAATGACCGATGATACTACAATACAAATAAAAGTCCTTAACATAATCAATTTGATTGATCAATTAGGACAACGGGTTTTATCATGGATGGATAGTTGAGCCAAGATTTTATCTTGTATTCACTCCCGGACTCCTTTCACAATTGTTGTGAATTTTTCAAATGAACAAGCTATCAGCCTCGCTGATTTGCTTTTAACATGTTGAAAAAATGTTGAGAGTCACTTTCCAACCAAGAAAGACCAAGTCTTACTGGTAGGGGCCAAAGGATCTTCTGAAAAGAATAACGATTCTAAGAAGGTAGCTAAAAAAAAGGCAAAAATAAAGGATAATAAGAACAAAACTGATACGGATAGCAAAAGAATTTACTTCCACTGCAATAAGCCTAGACACTGGAAAGAAACTGCGAGAAGCATCTTGTAGAGGCTAATCAGAAGAAGCTTAATGAAACTTTGGTAACAAATACAGTTTTGTTCATGAATGAAATAATTTTTTCTTTAAGTCAAGGTTCTACTTGGGTATTAGATACCGACTTTGGTTATCATAAATATAGATTTATGAAGGGACCAAAAAGAAGTAGAAAGCTAAACAAAGATAAGTAATCCTATGTGTGGAAATGAAGCAAATGTTGCCACATTAGCCATAGAAACTTATAGTTTAGCAATGCCTACGGGCAAATCTATAAGTCAATAAATTGTTATTGTATTTCAGTTCTCGTTAGAAACATTGTTTCCATTTTTGTTGTTGGACAATGAAAACTTTGGTATTATATTTAAGAACAATTGTTATTCTATTTATAATAATAATGTTTTGTATAGAACTGTAATATTACCTAATGGATTTTGAATACTTGATTTACGTGAAAATAATTTTGCAAATTGAACAAATTAGTATAAGAAAAGGAGATGATCATTCAAAGAGTTGAATGTGTGTATTTACTGAAATACAAGTGTGAATTATTTGAAAGGTTCAAAGAATTCAGAAGTGAAACAAATTGGCAAAGTATTAAAATTCTTTGATTAGATCAAGGAATAAATACTTGTGCAATAAGTTTCTAGATCATCTCAAATGGTTTTATCACAATGGACGCCTCCTGATACACAATAATTGATTGGTGTATCTAAAAGGAAAAATCGTACCTTGTTGGACATAGTGCGGTCCATAATGATTTTACCAACATTCCAGTATCCTTCTGGGATAATGTCCTAGAAATGGCTGCATATCTATAAAAAGGTAACCTCAAAATCCGGCCACAAGACTCCATAAAAGTTATGGACAGGAAGGATTCCTAATTTTAAGTAAGTTAAGATAAGGGGTTGTCAAGCTTATGATAAAAGTTTTCAAAGGATAAGCTTGAGACAAGATTTGACAAGTACAGATTTGTGGGACATCCTAAAGTAAGTTTAAGGTATATGTTTTATAATCCTACTTAGCAAAAGGTGTTTGTTGCGAAACATGTCACCTTCTAAGATAAAGATGTTTATCATTGAAGGAGCTAGTGGGAGGATAATAGAATCTGGAAGAGTTCAAGAACCACAAAACAGTATAAGTCAAATAAGAGGAACTTGTAGATATACCTATTGTACCACAACCGAGATCGTAAATACGGAATAGTCAAGAAGATACAGGAGGTATGGAGTAATCATAGATGATGATGATGATGAGGTACACATCATAGAAGATGATGATCCAGTTACATACGCTGAGGTAAGAGTTGTAGACACTCAGAGAAATGGATTGAAGCAATCTTCTCAAAAATGGAACATTAATTTTGATGAAACAATCAAAAGAGTTTGATTTTATCAAAAACAAGAATGAACCTAGTGTGTACAAAAGGGTCAGTGGAAGCGTCGTGACATTCCTAGTATTATATATTGATATACTACAGATAAGGAATGACATGCCAATGCTAGAATCAATAAAGATAAAGTTGTCTAAACATTCCTCCATGAATGATTTGGGAAGAGTATCGTAATTGGGGATAAAAATCTTTATAGATAGATTTAAAAGGATGCTCAGCTTAACCCAAGGAACATATAATCATTTGATGCTAAAGTCGTTTAGCATGGCAAACTCCAAGAGTTGTCTCATGTTGATGAGACATGGAGTGTATCTCTCTTAATAGTCTCCATAGACTTATAAAAGAGAGATCGCATGAGTAACTATCATGTATGCAATGAAATGTACGAGACCTGATGATGATCAGTCACATTCTGGAGAAGTTCACTATGAGTCAGTAAAAAACATCTTAAATTACTTAACTGGCCCTAAGGATGTGATCATATTCATGGTGGGTGGAATTAAAACTAGAGGGCTTAACAGACTCAAGTTTTTCAAACAGACCAAGACGACAGAAAATCCACTTTAAGGTAAAATGTTACCTTGAACGGTGGTGTAGTGAATTGGAAAGGTTCCAAATAGCAAAGAGTTGCTGGTTTTGTGATAAAAACAAAGTATATAGCTATAAATGAAGCTGCAAGTTGATTGTTTGGATGAAAAGTTCATTACAAAACTAGAAAAAGTTCCTAAGAGTCTTGGATCTAAACATGTGTTGTGGCACTTTCATTTGATTATAGGAATCATTGAAAGATGAGAAATCACTATAGAGATAGTGGACTCTCAAGAACAACATTACATATCCATTTACCGAAGCTTATCCAACAGCAGGATAATCGTCACTTAGAGAAGAAGGGTATGAGATACCATGACGATTGGCTTTAGTGCAAGTGGGAGATTGAAAGTAGTATGCATACAAGCCAATCATGTTTGATGATAAAGCATATACTTTGTAACAATCTTATTCATTTATTAATAAAACGTATTAATTTATTAAAGGCTTTTAATTATCTACATGATGTTGTTTTATAATATGTGATAAACCCATAGTTTTAAGCAATGCTTTTAGAATAATGATGATTATCATTCTAATGAGATCTAAATTCTTAGAAAGCTTAAAACTAAAATAGTTCCTAATAGTTGGATTACTAAATTGGGGATTAGTGAATCCGGATAGATTGATACATACGTTGCTTACTTATTGGATGAGGATGATTGATCTCATGATCATTTGTGTGGAGACACTAAAGCAAGTATATAGGTGCTTATTAGAGAATAAGTTCACTGAACGTGGCTTGCTAAGGAATACCTAATGGAGTTTTACTTGTCTGTCAATAGGAATTCTTGTAGTGATAGTAGTAAAAGTGATCCTTGGACTTGAGATCATCTTAGTATCTTGTGTATGATGAGTGTAGACACTCGAAATTTTTTGCACAAATGTTACTGACATTGCAAGGAGTGCAGATTCGTCTTTTAGAGATAACCCTGGAAGACAGCTCACATCCATTCCGGATACTACCAGAAGTTCAGTCTCAACCCTGGAACACACACCGGGAACATCATTTCAAAACCCAAAACACACACCGGGAACATCATTTCCAAACTTCAAAACACACACCGGAAGGATCATTTCCAACCTCGGAGATAACCCCAAGTTTCGTCCTTGGCGATAACCCCAAGCAATGTCGTTGCAGTTCCGGCGAAAACTCCGAAAATGTTTGTTTCAAATGCATGCGATCAGCTTCAATCAGACCTTCCACCGAGGCACTTATACCTCAGACCCGGAGCTAACACCGGGCAGACAGGCATTCTCACAGATGACCTTGCGGCATTCAAACACTTGCAGCAATCCAATCTCAGATGTAACCCTGAGCAACGTCTACTATTAACTCAAACCGGTGATAACCCCCGATGAGGAGTCAAACGTCATCTTGCCACCTCAACACATGCGTGTCGTCTCAACATTTCATACATACATACATACAAGAATGTCCTACAAGAACCAAGGAGTTCCAATCCCGAGTGACTATTACGCGTGGTAGCACACCGGATAGAATTTGAAGCTTGAAGACCATGGGCATGGTCCCCTCTTCCTGACTTCGTACAACCTCTAATCCCATGGTAACTGTTGTTGTAGCTGAACTCTACGAGCGGTAGATGGTCATCCCAATTTCCTTTAAAGTCCATTATACAAGCTCTTAACATGTCTTCTAATGTCTGAATTGTTCTTTCACTCTGTCCATCTGTTTGAGGGTGATATGCCGTGCTCATTCGCAACTGTGTACCCATGTATTCCTGTAGATGTTTCCAGAAGTTCGACGTAAAGCGCGGATCTCTATCTCAGACAATTGACACCATGACTCCATGCCTCGAAACAATCTCTTTCACATATAACCTTGCCAACTGATCTAAGTTGAATCTGATTTTGATTGGAAGGAAGTGTACGGATTTTGTCAATCGGTAAACAATAACCCATACTACGTCGTAGCCTTTCTGAGTTGTCGGTAGGCCAACCACGAAATCCATCGTAATATGTTCCCATTTCCATTCTGGAATCTCTAAAGGTTGTAGTAACCCACTCGGCCTCTGATGTTCTGCTTTTACTTTCTGACATGTCAGACACTTGGCAACACATTCTACAACCTCCCGTTTCAAATTCGGCCACCAGAAATGTTGTCGAAGATCTTGGTACATCTTGGTACTACCAGGGTGAATCGAATATCGTGAGTTATGTGCCTCGCTCAAAATTTCTTCCTTAATCTCTGGTACTGGCGGTACCCAAATTTTATTCTCAAATCTCATTATTCCTTCCCTATCCATCTTGAATCTTGATTCGGTTCCTTCGGATATCTTCTTTTTAACCGTTTTACATTCGTCATCCTGAAGTTGAGCCTCCTTAACTTTATCCAGTAGAGTTGTACCAGATTGCATCTGAAATAGCTTCTCATCAATCTCCATATGATACTTTACTTCCAATTCCAGCTTTTCCATTCTTGAAATTAACTCCTCCCGATCGGTCAAGATCATCGGTTTCTCCAGCCCTTTCTACTTAAGGCGTTATAAACCAGATTTGCCTTGGGATGGTATAGAATCTCACAATCGTGAGTCCTTAATTAACTCCAACCACCTTCTTTGGCGCATGTTCAAGTCTTTCATGTAAAAATATATTTCGGACTCTTGTGGTCTCGTATATATTTCACACTTCTCCCCATAGAGATAGTGCCTTGATTTTCAAAGCAAAAACGGCTCGCAATTTAACTCCAAGTCGTGGGTTGGATACCCCTTCTCATAATCCTTCAATTGTTGTGATGCATACGTAATGACTCTACCGTTCTGCATAAGCACACAGCCAAGTCCTTTATGCAATGCATCACTATAAACCACAAAATTTCATGTATCATCCGGAAGAGATAATACAGGTGCTGAACTCAACCTCTTCTTTAATTCTTGAAAGCTTTCCTAACACTTGACCGTCCAAACAAATTTCACCAATTTCCTAGTCAAATTCGTCAACGGAGTCGCAAGCTTGGAAAAGTCCTAAATGAATCTTCTGTAATAACCTGCCAATCCAAGAAAACTTCTTACTTCTGACGTCATCTTCGGCTAATCCCAGTTAATCACTGCTTCGACTTTGGAAGGATCCACCAAAATTTAGTCCCTATTGATCACATGTCCAAGAAATTATACTCTTTCAATCCAGAATTCACATTTCGAAAACTTAGCATATAACTTCTCTCTTCTCAATGTCTCTAACGTCACCCTCAAATGTTCTTCATGTTCTTCCTTGGTTTTTGAATATACCAAAATATCATCTATAAATACCACTACGAATTTGTCCAAAAACGGCTTGAACACTCCATTCATTAAGCCCATAAATGTTGCAGGAGCATTCGTTAGACCAAATAACATTACCAAAAATTCGTAGTGACCATATCGTGTTCTGAACGCAGTCTTCGGTACATCCTTTGGTCTCACCTTCAGTTGATGATAACCACTTCTCAAGTCTATCTTTGAAAAGTATCTTGCTCCCTTTAACTGATCAAACAGGTCATCGATTCGCGGTAATGGATATCTATTCTTGATCGTGACCTTATTCAGTTCTCCATAGTCAATGTAGAGCCGCATTATCCCATCATTCTCCTTCACGAATAAAACCGGCACTCCACATGGTGATACGCTTGGTTGGATATACTTCTTATCTAGTAATTCTTGTAGTTGAACCATCAGTTCTTTCATCTCTACCGGTGCCATTCGGTACGGTGCCTTTGATATTGGAGTCGTTCTTGGAGCCAAATCGATCACGAATTCAACTACTCTATCTGGAGGAAGTCCTGGCAAATCATTCAGAAATACGTCTGTGAAATCTCTCACTACTGGTATCTCATCTATTGACTATCTCATCTACTGGCCTGCATCATCGTCAGACAACTCGCTTGTCTAGGCGACTTGCTACCATAAAACACAACCTTTGACGAAGTCATAAGATTAATATGCTTCTTCTAGCAGTCAATTACCGCCCCATAATTAGACAACCAGTCCTTACCCAAAATAACATCAAATTCTCCAAGTCGAATAGGGATAGGATCCACGTTCATGATATTACCCTTAATATCCACTCTACAATTCTTATGCACATACTTAACAGGGATTATTTCTCTATTCGCAATTTCTATGTTCATGGGGTATTCTAACTCGTCCTTAAGCAATTCTAAGTTCTTAGCAAAGTCTTGGATATAAATGAACAAGTAAAGACCGAATCAAATAATATATAAGCATTAACTTTATTGATCGGATTGATCTGAGACACAACAACGCTGAGATCAGACCGATGCATCATGACCTTGTGATGTTGAATGTTCTAGCGGTCGATCGATTAGTTGCGATTGGTCCTATGATAGTGAAGTGCTTCCACTGCTGTTTCTCTATTCCCTCTGGTCCCGTTCCTCCAGATCCTTCTTAGGACAATCCCTTGCAAGATGATCCTTTGAGCCACAAGTGAAGCGGGCACCCTTCTTTGGGTTAGGGCAGTTAGGTGTTATGTGGCCTTCCCGACCACAATTATAGCACACTCGTTTTTCCCTTCATGCAAACTCCCAGATGAGCTTTTTAGCGGAGTTGGGCATGCTTGATCTTCTTCTACCCTCCTTGTTGACTTCCGGTTGATTTAATTATCGAGACCACTTCTCTTCGATTATGACTACCCACCATGCTACTTCCACCGGTCTTGTTAATTCCTTCATTTTCACTCTTTTCTTCTGATGATCGATTATATTTAGTTACTGCATCGCTTCCACCTTGTGTAGTATAGCTTTTCTAGCACTCGGCAAAAGTGTTCAACTGGAACATTGACACCTTGCTATACAACCAGGGCTTCAGTCCCTGCTCGAAACGTCTTGCCTTCCTCTCATCAGTATGAACTTGGTATGTGGCGAACCTAGCCAACTCGTTGAACCTTGCCGCATAATCTGCTACGGACATACTCCCCTATTTCAATTCCAGAAACTAAACTTCCATTTTGTTTTGCGAACTGGTCAGAAAATACATCTCGAAAAACATCTCCTTGAATCTCTCCCAAGTTTTTACACCTTCTCCTCCCCGTACTTTATTTGCCTGCCACCAATAGCTGGCTTCAGACTTCAGCATGAATGTTGCATCTGCGGTCTTCTGGTCTTCCCTTACTCTGGCAACGTCAAACACCTTCTCCATCTCCATAACCCATATTTGAGCTTCGATTGGGTTTATGGAACCCTTAAACTCTATCGGTCCCACCGCCTTGAAATCCTTGAACGAGGTGTTTGGTGGAGCTTGTGGTTGATTGTTAATTGCTCTGGCCAATAGATTCACCAATTGTTGAACAGGGTTAGCATTGGCGTCGTTGATGTTATTCATTGGCTCTTCTTGAGCTTGTTGACGGTTTTATCTTCTTCTAGGCGGCATAATTCTGTTAAGAATATACGCTTATTAGGTCTTTATTCAATCACTTAAACATTTAAGGCTTAACTAAAACGTTTAATCATAATTCACTTAACACATTATTTCAAATAAACTCTGACATTTTTATTCAATTCAAAAGTTTTAACATCATACGATAGCATCACTACTATTTACATCAACTATCCCGAGATAAAGAATCTACAGGATTTAAAACATTAAAATATTCCTTTGTTTATAAACACATCGGAATTTACATCTTTAACTACCAGATAGTTTTCACATAATTAAACTAATCCTATCACTACCTGTTGAAGCGCTGCATAGCCTTGCCACGTTCCTCTTCCATGATGCGGGACATCGTTCTGCGATCTAGCATATATTATGGTAGACGTTCAAACTGGATTGAATACATCATAACTCGATCCTGGGCCGCATCCATTGCATTTTGAAGTGTAAAGTACGTCTCCCCAAGCTTAGCCTTCTTCACACGACAATACTCTTCTGTAAGATCAGCAGGACGTGACTCTCTTACCTAGTCCTCCTCTGCTATGGCCAACCTTTCTGAGCTCTCTTTCAAATCCTTCTTCAACTTTTCTATTTCTTCGGACTTCTCCTAAGTTTGACCCTTCTCGGGAACCAAATCCCACTCCATGTTTCCTAAACGTGTGTGAAGAGTCACAATTTCCCCATCCTTCTGCTCGATGGTAATCTGCTGGATAACAGTCTGCTCCTTCAGCTCTTGAATAGTGTCTTGTAACTCTATGTTATGATCATAAAGTGCATCATACATCTCAGCATCGATGGAGTTCGGTGAGAATTCCTCTTCCTCCTCTTCTTCATTAGAATCCTCCTCTGGATCAGTCTCAGGCTCATGCTCCCGACCAAAAACCTTGATCAAAGGAGATGGCTCTCTCCGTACCAACTGCTCCCTGACGACAAGAATGTCTTGGGGCTCCTCCTCTGTAGGTACTCGGGGTTCCTCCTCCCCAGCTCGACTAGCTCCTCCAACATCCGACATCTTGACAACAAAATTTTAAGTTTTAGTTACTAATCCGTACTACCGAGCACATAATTTAATACATAAGCACATAAAGTCTTTTATTATCTTCAATGAATTAAGAAATTCATTTCTTAGAACTCGATAACAGTTTACCACCACTATGTTCTCGATCTCCTACAAGGCTACTACCTTAGGTTGTTCCCCCACCTAAGGTTCATAACCTACGGCTTTGATACCAACCTATGACACCCCCAAATCCGGGTACTTCCATTTCCACATGATTTGGTGTTCACTGTACAAATATCATCTATCTATCTACCCATAAATAAAAGCAAACATGCAATGGATAGAATTAAATAAATAAATCTCCCCTTATGGGGTTACATCATCTGCATAAAATACAATCCTAGGTCACTCTAACCTTAAACATTTGTGCGGAATCATAATCAAATAACAAGTCTTAAACAACATCAAGTTTAAATATCATTACACAATAACAACAAGTCTTCTTCATTTGTTTACCTTGCCATTGCCTTTACTAGTGGAAGGCTCGTCTGATCTTTCATTCTTAACTGCAATGTTATTATTACGCAAGAGTGAGCACGATTGCCCACAAGTATAACAATATAACAAAGAAATAATAACATGCGAATAAATCAAAGGCTTCTGAAACATGAAAACTCAGCTTTTGAATCAAGAATGAATAACAAGAAACAAAAGAACTTCGAGGATCATAAGACCTTGAACTATGTCCTAGGTTGTCAAGTGTTTATACTTGAAACCTTTAATGATCATAAGACTATGGACTCTTCTTCTCGTACTTAGGGGATCAACCCTTAGTACCATATCATGCACAATATCTTAACGTTAACATGATAAGTAATCCCCCTATCTGTGGTTGTTCATCTCGGTTTGACATTAGAGTGCATGCGAAAGGAAGTTTGGTTTGGATAATTCATCAAGGTTTGAAATTTAGAACGCTTATCAACTCCATGGACTAGTCGAATCATTAAGGGTTCACTAATCTAACAAAGTTCAACAGTAATTGATAATTTAAAATTGAATAGCAATCTCAAAAGGTATACAATAGAATAATTATTGTATAGCAGAATCATACTTTGAAAGACTAATACATTTTAATATAATAAAATGTACTTGATCAATAATAACGAGAATTTTCTCGATGTAAAGAGACAACTTATAAGCTCATATAAAGATAACGAGTAGGGTTAGGAAACTTACCTCGTGCGTAGATTACACGTTAATTATACTTGTTCCTTGATTTAAATCCTACATATCATTTACGTTCACAATACCAGTCAATTATAACGTACTAGTCATCACAAGTTCATTCTTTTTGTCTAACTCGAATTATGACTATACTTAGTCAAACTACTATACTCATTGTCACATAATTTACACTTCATGAACAATAAGCTAACTATGCGTTCAATTATTCAATTTACACATAAATGTGTTATTGACTTGTTAAGAATTTTTTTAACATCTCATTATACATCTAACATGTGACGCCCCCAAAATAGGTCCATTCCATCCAACCCATTCCGAGTCGCCAAATACATGGTACAGAAATAACTACAACTTTATTATTACAACATATAAACTTTTGAGTTTAAATACATATATTGCCATCTAGACAATATCCACACGCAAATAAATCCCCATCATAATTATTGATACATTATTTTACAAAAATGGTGAGGACTACTAAACAACTCTCTCTAGAACTTCATTCCATACCTGACTAGTACTCGCTACATTCTCGCCTCATGAGAAGAAAAATGGAACAACAAGGAAAAGGGTGAGCTCAACTAGCCCGATAAAGAATATTATGACTAAGATAATATACAACAAATTATCGTTAGTCTTCAATGAGGAAAAATCTAATAGAATACAATAGACAACCGGTTTTTAAATCAATAACTAATGAAACAACAATTCATTAGAAGAGTTAAGTAGAGAATGCAAACTACTATCTTCATATATGAATTTAAAAGTTCATCGTCGATATTTTATCCTGTAACATCAATCATTATATATCCGGAATCAAATATTCATCTTTGCACTCTGAGGCCAAAGATATTCATCGATCGGTCATGTTCATCTCAACATTGTTCATCTTTTGCACCACGGCCAAAGATATTCATCGATCGGTTATTGTTCATCTCAACACTGTTCATCTTTTCAGCTTATGGGCCAAAGATATTCATCAAGAAATCATTCATCTTTGCACTACATGCCAAAGATATTCAATAATATCATCATTTAGGACCGAGGATGATGAAAAATATTTCAAAAAAATGAATCGGTGAAACAAAAGAACAAGTATTATGGATTCGTACTTTAAACAATCCAAAGAGTTCAAAAATACTTCATAAATAATCATCATCAAGTAAAATTCAAGAATGATCAAAACATGGATACAATCAAAGCTAGTATCCATAATAGATATTTTGGATAAAAGAAGAAATTTCATTTTTTTAGGTGAATAGTGTCAGATATCGTGAATAGTGCCAGTATCGTGAATAGTAACTCGACACCAAAAGATAGAAATTTCACAAAAAACATCTTCACGCTTCATGAATAGTACTCGTGAATAGTAACTCGTGAATAGTAACTCATGAATAGTAACCCAGACATGAAAAAGTTCCAAATTTGATAAAAAGTTCCAACCAATATTTCAGCATAATGATATTGAAGAAATAATATCATTTGAGAAGAAAATAACATCCCTTACCTCGAAAGACAGTACTTCTAGTTGAAACACCGGATATAGGCTATGACTTGAACTTGCACCGTATAGCAATACTCAAAGTATACTCAAAATACTCACAAGAATACCCTCGATAATATAGAGAGAAAATTTGATTTACGGTGTGATTTTCAATTCTAACCTAAGCACCCTATTTATAGGAAAATGCTTAGAACACTAAAAGCGAAAATTTAATAAAATATTAATATATATTTATTAAATTCTTACACACTTTTATCAACTGAATTCAGCATTCAACACAAGTAGCCCACCTCACAAAACTTTTAAAAAACGTTTTTCATAAAATAAATAATTAAAACTTCCAAAAATCAATTATTTCGGAACTTCAGAACTTCAATAATTCATAATAAATAGCCCTTTTATCAGACAATTCGAATCTCGCTAATTGTTATAGGAAATTCAATTCTCTACAACTTTACGGAAGAAAGTTTTTCCGAATTCCAAGCGAGAAATTGACCGAAATCCACAAGCAGCGATTTTACAAAGTTATTATCAAATTTGGTCAATAAATGGGGTCCCACACACACAAAACATGTGTTAATCATTTAATGCCACAAAAATACTCTTCCTCCTCATATACTCATATATCCCACATTCATTATAAAATATCATGAATTAATATATTACTAAAATAATATATTTAAATGAATTATTTTATCGAAAAAGATAAAATATTAATTTTCAACAATTGTCACATTAAAATTTTCTCCATCTATATCCACATAAAATCAATATTTTCCTCATCATATAAATCAATAATTAATTATTCACAAATAATATTACAGAATCACAAGATCGGGCAACTGGTAGTTCAGGAAGAGGGGCTTTCAATAAGAATTTCTCTCTTCTTGGCGCCGCAATTAGGTGACCAAACCTCTCCTTAGACAGAACTTTCTAGACATTGCCAATAATGTTTTTTAATAATATTATTCAGAGATAATATGAATTATTGCTCTAGATAATGGAAAATCTGTCAGTAATGACAATTTATTGAAACAACAAAGAATATAAAATATCAATACAAAGAATTATTGAATCAATAAAATAAAAAATCTTGAACAATAATTATTGTAACAATTATTGAGTAGTGCCTTCTTACGTAAGAATCAATAATTGGTGCAATCTGGTGTCTTCTTGTTCAACAACGCGTATTAGTGTGTTTTAACCAAGGTATTCCATGGTAGATAACTTGGTGAATAACTACTGTGCTGTTATTTATAAACAACTTATATTTGTTGTTTTCTTCATCCAATCGCTTTCGTTATGGGGCCCACAAAAGATGCGTCGTGTCATGCGAATATTCCCTGACGAATTTAATATTCCACGACCAAAACGAATATTCAAACAATAATGAATATTTTATCACCACTTGCTTATTTAAAATATTTGCGCATTTTACCCATAACTAACCACATTAATCAAATCCACCCTTACTATAAATAAAGGAAATTCCTTTTTATTTAAAAAAGTTCGGGGTCTTACATAACATGTTTTTATGTTCATTAGATTAAGTTACTATTACATTCCCAAACTTGAAAAATGACAAATCTCATTTTTTGGACAATCTGCTAAGTGGCGCTGCGGCGCCACTGCTATACTTGTTTTTAACGATGCGGCTTGAGACTTGGTGTGCGGTATGGTGGCGCCATGACGTGGGACTTAGGCTTGGAGTCAAGGCATGGCATGGAACTCCAGTTCAATTTCGATTCGCGAAGAACACAGAATCAAGCGAAATTATCATTACATGGTCATTAATGTGAGACCCCATATTTTATCAATAAAGATTTAAATTTTGTCGAAATAATTTTTAATATTATGGTGTGAATTTGAGATAATATTATAGTTGTGGGTAGTATTTATATATTTTGCAAAGTATGCAAGTGGTTATATTATATTCGATTGGTCGGGGAATATTTGGTTTAGCGAGGAATATTTACGTCTGACTATTTCAATCATTGGTGGACCCTACAATGTAATTATTATTCGGATCGAGAAAGCGACAAAAATATTTTATTGAAATAACGGCGGAAGTTTTACCGTTGATCTTGTTGAACTACTCGATTAGTAAAAGTATAATGTCGTGTGGTTGCATAGTAGCACCAGATGATTATTGATGCTTATGTGAGAAGTCACTCGGTTTGATTCCATTATTCACGATTAATGATATGAATTATTATAGCGATAATGACGTTTTGTTTTATTCGTATTATTAACGTAATAAAAGCGAAACATCTTTTATATAAAATGAATACTTTATTAAAGTTATTCTATAAATAGAATATATTATATTTTATTATGCATAGTGTTGCATAGTATTTTGCATAGTGTTGCATAGTGTTTGCATAGTAAAATGTTTTTATATAAATAGAATATATTATATTTTATTTAAAAGATTTTGCTTTAAATATGGACCGTCCGATTAAAGTAAATCAATCTGGACCGTTCATGGATTAATTACTATGCATTCTATTTTCCTATAAATAGAAGCTCATTCCTTCATTATTTTCTTACGAATTCACTGAAACTCTAGAGAGAGAAACTATAGAGAGAAGCTATAGAGAGAAAATCTATAGAGAGAAAGAAGAAGAGTATTATGGTACTTCACTACTTTGATATCCAGTGTCTTTTACGGTAAGGGGTATTATTTGTTGTACCCGTAAGGGGTGTTATTCTTTCTTATTCATGAAGAGAACTTACATTATTCCATTCATTATTATTACATTGGAATAACTTTTTGTAAAAGTGGTATACCCTATACATAACTTTGTATATACGGCGTACCTATACTTGGTGAAATCCTTATGTTATTCCATTCTTATTTATTACATTGGAATAACTCAGTATCTGCGGAATCCCCTATACTTGGTGATCTTCTTCTGTTATTCCATTCTTTATTATTACATTGGAATATCACATGCATGTGTTTTTACAGGACACAGTTCCATTGTTTATTATTCAGCATTTATTATT